>JAPYYD010003607.1:0-13958 GCA_028551405.1 Uromys caudimaculatus | reverse complement strand
AGGCTGGACCACCAACCAAAGAATACACATGGAGGGACCCATGGTTCGGATCACATATGTGGCAGAGGAGGGCCTTGTTGGCCATCAGGGGGAGGAGAGGCCCTTGGGCCTGAGAATGTTAGAGGCCCCAGTAAAGGGGAACGTCAAGGTGGGAATGCAGGAGTGGGTGGGTGGGTGGGTGGGAGGTGGAATACCCTCATAGAGGCAGGGGAGTGAGAGGGGATGGGGGTTTCCAAAGAGGAGACCTAGAAAAGGGGAAACATTGGACATGTAAATAAAGTATCAAAAAAAAAAAAAAAAAAAAAAGATTCAGTTAGGGGCTTGCTTACCATTTCAGAGGGTAAGTCCATGAACGTCATGGCAGGGAACATGGCAACACTCAGGCAGGCATGGTGCTGGAGCAGTAGCTGAGAACTCGCATCAGATTAGCAAGTTACAGGCAGAGAGAATGAAATTGGGCCTCACATAGTCTTTTGAAACTTCAAAGCTCACCTCACCCCCCCCCCCCAGTGACACACTTCCTCCAAAAAGGTCACACCTTCTAATCCTTCCCAAACAGTTTCACTAAGGCCCAAGCATTCGAACATATGAGCCTTTGTGGGTCCTTTGCATTCAAACCCGCAGAGACACCTAGCCCTAGAATGCTGCTCAGGTAACTTCACGGTCAGCTGACAAGGAGGAGTTTTACCTACCCACATCTCACTTTGAATACATGCCTCATCTGAGACCCATAAAGTCTTCAGCATACAGCTATTGGAATTATGTTCATTGCATTTTCCGGGCCTGTCCATGTTGCTACTTTTGGTTAAGAACATGCACATGGATGACACACACTTCTTTACCGGCAACCCCGTATCTGGAAGATGCAGAGAAGACAGAAGATGAATAACCATGCTGTGAGTCCTCACCATGAGAGTCATCTGGAAGACCAAGGGGAGTTCTTCTTAGAATGTGCCAGACAGCAAAGAAATGGGATGATTTACCGTATGCAAAAGGCACAGAGGAAATCCCAATGAGAGAACTAACTCACAGAGATTCTTTAGACTTGGAAGATAGAATATATATATATATATTTGCAGTTGGAATAATTTTATAGCATCTGGTAAGTACAGTTTGCTCCTGCACTCTGATAATGTGACAGGTAGCCACTTCCTGCCAAGATTTGTTCTCCACTGAGGCCCTGCATATATGCATGAGGCCCCGGAACCTTGAGGGGCTGAGTTCAGTCTTTCTTCTTTGTCTCCATCATTTAAGGTTTGAGGTTGAAAAATCCCATTGGTTTTCTAGCCTTATAAATATTGAAATGCACTTTTTGGCTAGAACCCTCCTTGACCGTCCCAGTGGGGCTGTGCATTCCCATGTTAAGCCCGGTCCTCTTCTTACTGGGGACTCAAGAGGAGTCCAAAATGAGGCACAAAGGACAGGCTTCTAGGAAACGAGACTCGGGCTTTGATGCATGATCATCTTAGTAAAGCAGGGCAGAACTGCAGTGTGCAGCTTTGGGGAAACTGAGACCAGAAAGAATTATGGGTAAGGGTGAAGGACTGGGTCAAGGCAGAGGCCAAGCAGAGACCGGACAGGTGTAGGTGGCAAACAGCCGGAGAAGGACTCCTCACCAGCCTCACGTAGGCACTTGGCTTTTCCAAACCACTGCTTATGTATTTATGGGGTGAGATGCGATATTTTGGCATGGCGTGTAAAATGCGCATTAATCGAATCATGGTAACTAACATCTATCACCTCAAGCATGCATCCACCCCTTTTGGCTCAAAAGCCTCTCTCTTCTGGGTGTTTGGAAATATGCAAATATTAATGTATTATTAAGAAATATGGAAATAATAATGTATTATTAAGGGCGATTGCCACTGTGGTACTCTTGTGGCCATTTGCCAACCTTCCCCAGCACTCACCCTTCCCTCCCTCTCAACTCTGCTGAGTGCTACTCTCCAGTTCTCTGAGATCCACATATTTGGTTTCCACATAAGGGCAAGAAGTTGTTTTTCCTTTCCTTACATTTTTTTTTATTCAATCAAGTATAGGGCTGCACAGTTTGGTTTTCTCGGTGTAGAAGTATGTTCCTAAACACTACCTTTTTTTTTCTTTTTTTCTATTATTTTCTTTCTTTGCTTCTTTTGTTCCTTGGTTCCTTTGTTCATTCCTCCCTCCCTTCAGAGGGCAGCTACAGGGAATGTAATGAAAATGAATCTGCTTTTCTATCACCCAGTTAGGCATTCGAACACTGGAAGGCTAGAAGGTGAGTCCTGTGCAGCCTTCTCTAACATGGGTCACTATCTTTAGGAGAGTATGTGGGTGAGCCTGTGCAGTCTGTGTATATGTGTTTGTATGTTAGTGCATGCCTGCATGTGAGAGGCTTCTAAGGGTCTGCCCTGAATAGACATGTCTGTAAGGGCTTCATTTGACTAAGCTTCAGGGTCAGTGGGGTAATCACAAACAATCTGTTGAGAGAGCCTGAGCAAAAACACTTGCCACTAATTACATGTTTTAACATCTATTCAAACTTTTGAGCAACTTACTTGCATTTAACTTAAGAAAACTAAATGTAAGTGAATTTCTACTTGACAAATTGTATAAGAGTCACTTGTCTGTCTCTGTACTACAGGACACATAGCAGGGCATGTTTACTGGGGGTTCTAACCTTTCTCTAGGCTCCCCATTGAGCCACTATACTGGGAGAGTGTTGATTCTACACTTTGACCATTGGCAGCTTTAACTGGCTCCAGGCCTGTAGCTTTCACACAACAGGTGCCAGAAGACTTTCAGGCTACCAGAAAATTAGCTTGGCAAAAACTACTTTCAATAAAATGAGAATACAGAAGTCCCTGCTGGAGCAGATCAGACAAGAAGCAAGTGTTCCCTGTGAGGGATCTCAGGTAACTACCAGTTGACAACTCTCATGGCTCACAGGTGGAGATCAGTTTTGGGATAAATTATCCAGAGAGCCCATTGAATGCTTGTGTTTACATGAATCATTGGGGTGAGAACTGACCACTTCCATAACACTGTATTATGGGGCCTGTTGTGTTTGGAGCCCACAGCAGGACAGAGAATCTTCTCTGGTGCCATTGCTGGACTTGAGTTCCGCAGCATTCCACAATAACCCCTGAGTCATTTCCAGCAATACTGGACTCCAAAAGAATCCGATTTGATATTCTCTTTTTCAGTGCTGTCTCCATTTGATGTTACTCTGTCTGGACACTGTATTTACATAGTATTTTCTGGCTGTTAAACATATTTCATAAACACACTAGAAATAAAATTAAAAAAGAAACAGCTTCTAAAGGGAAACCTTTCTTTTAGTGTTTCCCATACTGGTACTGCCTTTCTTCTAGTGCTTCCTGTACAAGGTTTAATCTAGGCTTGGGCGACTGACCTGGTTATTTGTTTAATGGTTATCAAAATCCAACTTTGAAGATAGAAACCAAATACGTTTTAGTTTTTGCATCTTTGAAGCAATAAGACCCCCCAAGCTCCTGGATTTCTTCCACAGGTATAGTTTTCAACAAATGTGAACTATAAATTCCCAGTGTGTTTCAGTTTTTTTGTATATGTACATTACAGATGCAGAAGAACATTTACAAGGGGTCTATTACATACCACATGCGGTACTTTCGAGTTTGGATCTGAATATATGAGTTAGTTTCTGTTCTTGAAGAACTTAGTTGGGTAGATAAGGCTGCACCAGGCAATGGCATTGTGGTGGTTTGAGTATGCCTAGCCCAGGGAGTGGCACTATTGGGAGGTGTGGCCTTGTTGGAGTAGGCATCTCACTGTGGGTGTGGGCTTTAAGACCCTCATTCTAGCTGCCTGAGAGTGAGTATTCTGCTGGCAGCCTTCAGATGAAGATGTAGAACTCTCAGTTCCTTCCTCACCATGCCTGCCTGGATGCTGCCATGTTCCCACCTTGATGATAATGGACTGAACCTCTGAACCTGTAAGCCAGCCCCAACTAATGTTGTTCCTTTAAGAGTTGCCTTGGTCATGCTGTCTGTTCACAGCAGTAAGACCCTAAGACAGGCATCAATTGGTGAAGCCAGCAATGGGGGCTTTCAAAGAAGGATGGTCCATTTCTAGGGTCATTTACCTTGGGATTGTCATTGGTAAAATGTCTGAGTTATATGTTTAAAATTGTGTGTATAAGGATGTTCACTGGAATCATAAAACAGATGACAAACCCAACTGGCAAGCAGGGTAGGCTCACAGAAGTCAGTCTGAGATGATAGTAAAGGTGACCATTGGGCTAGACACATGACCAGGTCAGATGAGGGGCACAGTGGCAGAGGGCAGTACAGGTGGAACAAAGTTGATTGCCTCATGGTGACTGAGTAGAAGAAAATAAACAAGAGAGAGGAAGAAGTAAGGTCTCCTTATTACCACTCAAAGGTCACTACACTGATCTATCCTTCCAACAAGGCTCCCCAACTTCCATTACATCTCAAGGGTGTCACTCAATGGCGAAGACCAAGACTTCAACTCATGAGGCTTTGAGGGACATTTCATATCGAAACCAATACATACAGTCAACAGTGGCTCTCAAGCGGCTTACTCTATGGTCTGGAAAATGATGGACACCCTGGTGCTGCTGGCTTTTGAGGGCTGTGGAGCTCAGCCTCAGTGTTTCTTCCTCAGAGGAGCCTGGCAGCTGCTGTGGTTAGACTATGAATGTCTCCATAAACTCATGTCTTCAGCCACCCAGCTGGTGTCTCTGTGAGGATGTCCTGTAGGCTTTGGGAAGTGGATCTTTGGCTATAGGAAGTAGGTCACTGGTGGCAGGACCTTGGGGGATACAATATCCCTGCCACTTCCTGTCTTCATTCTCCTGTCCATGGTGGCTATTGTGTGGCACTATCCAAAGACAGACCAATAAGGAGACTGCCAAAGTCCAACTTGGTGACCAATGAGTTTTCTTGGAGTTATTTACAGAAATATGAGTAGAGAGTTATTTATAGTAACAGAAAACACAAAGGTAATCACATCACCAAAAGCCACCCCAGCATGGGTGACACTCCATGAAAGCTAGGAACTTTGCACACACGTTAAGACTAGCACACAGTTCAATAGGCAGGAAAGTGGGTTTTTGTCTGTTAGGTTGGGGGTGTTTGTTTGTTTGGTTGGTTGGTTGGTTGGCTGGTTTTTTGTTCGGTTGTTTTTTGTTTTGTTTTGCTGTTTTTTTTTTTTTTTCAGCGTATTTGATTTGAGCCTCTTCCAGACTACTCGGCTCCTCCAAGTGTCTTTTGGGCATCCTTATGGCTTAGATAGGCTTGAGGAGGGAGAAGCCTTGTAAGTGTGGTAGATTTTAGAGACTTCCTGAATCTTAAGGATCTCTTCTGCAGGAGAGGATGTTTCCCTTCTTTGCAGAACATCCTGGGCCTTAAGGGGCTTCCCTCCAAGGTAGAAGATTTTCTCTCCGAAGCAGCTGCTGCGTAACAGTGATATGGGTACCTGTCCTCAACCAGACCTTCTCACCACCATGTTGTTCTGCCCAACGACATGGACGCACATTCTATGATATGGGTACCTGTCCTCAACCAGACCTCACCACCATGTTGTTCCGCCCAACAACACGGACACACATTCTGAAACAATAACTCTTTCCTACTCTTAATCATTTCCTTTCCTAAGTCACATAATAGAATGAACTGTACATGAGGCATGGCCAGTGGAGAACATGGCTGGTGGCTCCATTGTCACCCTCTTCATATGTCTTTCCTGAGATGAGGGGAGCCATTTGTAGAGAAGCACTCAAGTGTGGCCAAACACAGAAACAGCCATGTGCAAAGCAGAGCTTCTGTGACCTCTACCCTGAGTGAGACAGGACCCCTCAGAATAAACCAAAATAGGGCATGAACTCTGCACCAGAGTACCAATATCAAAGCTCTGAACTTACTAAGTCCCTTCCACTTGATGTGAACACTAACGAAATGGCTGTGTTCACCAGAAGCTAACCAAGAGCACATATACAGTCAGCACCTGCCGGAAGTCTGCTGCTGTGCTCATCTGCCTAAGTCTGGCCCCAGGGAGAAGCTGGGACTCCATACACCTCACCCAGAAATTATTTCCAATGTTTGTTAGGCATGTTGCTAATTTTCTTCTGGGTTGTAGCAATCGATAAATTGTTCTAACTCTCACCCACGATTGGGCATGAGATGCTAATTAAAGTCGGTGGGTCGATAGAAAGAAAACATGGAGGTAGGAGGTAGGAAGTATTGGGAAGAGGGGCTCCAGAGAGAGAAAGAGTAGCAAATAAGAGAGAGTAGGATATGAGAGAAGATGGGGTAAAAATGGCTAAAATTCATCATTTAAAAGCATGAAACTGTCAAACAGTACAAAAATGTTGAAAATGAAATAAAACCATTTGACTCGATGAATGTGTAGGACTTGCCAGGCTGCTGTTGGCATGCAGAGGAAATGCCATCAACCTGGAGCCCTCCCTCCGTGTGACCCTGAATGAGTCTTTTCACCTTCTGGCCTGGTTCTCTCATCTATAAGTTGAGTCATAGGTTCACCGGCCTGCCCA
Source organism: Uromys caudimaculatus (assembly GCA_028551405.1). Lineage (NCBI taxonomy): Eukaryota > Metazoa > Chordata > Mammalia > Rodentia > Muridae > Uromys > Uromys caudimaculatus. The sequence goes on along the minus strand of JAPYYD010003607.1, from coordinate 7,423 downwards.
GGCCTTTCCTAAATGGATTTAGTGCCCTCCATGGACGTCAGCTTCCCTGGCCTTGTGCTTTGAGCTTACCCGGCTTTCATTAAACCTCACATTCCGAGACGGCATCATCTGGTAGCATCATAGGAATTTATTACTTGTAATACTGCGGAAGCAAGAGTGGTAAGATGGTGGAAGCAGCACTCGGTGATGGAGCCTGCTTTTCCTTTATTAAGCACTAAATTCTGTGTCCTTATGCTCCCAGCTGTCTCTTGGAGTCATTGGTAAAATGCCGTTAAAACACAAGTCTGAGGTGATAGAAGAACTCATTAAGAAAAAAGCAACTGGAGTCATTCTGAAATGAAAAATAAAATTCCCTTCTGAAGACCAAGAGAAGTGGGGTGCAGGTCCACTTCCTAATGCCCTTCCCAGAGCCCAGAGACCCCTCTGTGACCTTGAGATAATTCTGTCTTGTTTCTACTGATGCTTGTCCCATGATTTATCTCACTGTGCCTTCTCTGTCTGCTCCGTGGTGTCTTCCACACAATACATAAATATCTGACTGTATTGAACAGCTGTCCCTTGGTGTCTGTGGAAGATTGGTTCTAGGACCCCTATTGGCCGCACAACGCACAAGTTCTTGGACCCTTCTGGACCCTTCTAAAAAAAAGAGGAACTTCCATTAAGCCTGTGTACATCTTTCTGGTACTTTAAACTGTGTTGCCTGCAATCCCTATGGTGAAGTACGTGGAACACGATAGTTTTCTACCGTATTATAGGGGACAATGACAAGAATGAATCTCACACAAATGCCCATCTGTACATTCATAGGTACGGTTAACACTGTTGCTTTGTATTCTTAGTCTAGCATGGGTTGAATTGTTCTCAGACACTCGCACATTTAGGAAATGTGAAGTCTCAACTCATAGAAGTTGCTGTTTCTGAAAACTGAGCTCCTGTTGCAACCTCCTGCAAGTATTGCTGACTTTTTTCCATCCTCAGCACTGGGCCTTCCTCCTGATGCCTCTTCAGATTTGCCACAATACAATGCAAAGGGAAACAGTCCTCCCAGTACCCTGGCCAGTAAGAAACCATGAGAATCCAGTATAGGTGGGCAGCTGTCAATCTCAGGGTCCCATATGGCTGGTAGCTCACAGGTATCTCTGGGACTGAGAAGTCATGACCTTTCATGGGGTTACTCTCTGATTCAAGCTACCCTAAAGGAAGAACCCCATCAGTTTGGCCTGCCTACCCTTGTGTGATCAGATGCTTGTCATGGACACTGAGCGCTGTCTAGATTAGATACCAACCAGCTCCAGATCCAATTCACTGTGGCATGGTCAGGTCGAACAGTGTGCGGGCAAAGCCCCCTAGTGAGAGCCAGCAGTGGAGTGTGGCTTCAGATTTCCCACAGCTCTCTAGCTAATACCCAGTTTTTCAAATTCCTTCCATCCAAGCTTGTGAAAAGAGCTGTCTCCTCTTCTGTCCCTACCTATACCAGACTTCCGTCCTCCACCTGTTCAGGACTGTCCTCAGCTGTCCCCATTTCCAAATGCCTTTATCACACCAGTGACTGTTTTCCATCCCTTATCTAGTGGCTTTCTACACTGGGGCCCAGCTGCTATAATGCTGTGGTGTCCTGAAGGTCTTCGGGCTGGCTGTATTCCATTCTCTGTAGACTTCAGGCGCAGAGCACAGGACCTATCTCCAGAGAATGGCCTCTGCTCATGGGAACATTGTCAGTAGGACTAGAAGGCTGTACTTAGCCTGGGCTACAGGCCACTGCTGACAGATGGGAGTGGCACCAGTCACCACACCCTTGCCTTGAGTGTGTGCTCATTCACTAGTGACAGCATCAGATTTCTCAAGTCATTCAGAGGCAACTGTATTCTTTCTCTAAATTTTTAATTTTGAATACTTTTAGGCTTAAAGTTACTAAAGCCACGTGGACTCTACTTTACACCCTCCGGGATGCTTTTCACATGAGTATATTCTATAGCCTTTGCATGATTGTCTTTTCTGTGTGTGTGTGTGCACGCATGTGTGTGTGTATGTGTGGGAGGCATGCCTTTGGAGGCCAGAGGTAGACAGCAGACTTTAGCAGTTCATTAGCATGATCCAGAGAGGACACTCTCTCCTTTAGAAATACTTCTAACAGTAAAAGTAAATGAGAAAGAAGTGCACAAGGAAGTAGATATGCTAGTTAGTTATTTTGTGAGCTTGATGCAAGCCAGTGTAATCTAGGAAGATTAAACCTCAATCAAGAAATTATGTCCACCAGACGTATCTGCGGGCATGTCTGTGGGGGCATTTTCTTGATTAACGACTAAATGTTTGAATGCCCGTCTACTGGATAGGTGGATCTGGGTTGTATACGAAAGCAAACTGAGCAGATCATGGAGAACAAGCCGGTGAGCTGCACTCCTCCATGGCCTCTGCTTTGGTTCCTGCCTTAGTTCCTGCCGTGGTTTCCTGGGTTATGGACAATAACCTTTAAGATGAAATAAGTCCTCCCCACCCCCAACCCGCCCAGCCCCAGTTGCCTTTAGGCATGGATTATCACATCAATGGAGACGCAAACTAAGACTATAGTTAAAAGCATGAATTCCAGAATAAGACCGCTAGTTTCTGAATAGCTTTGTGACCTCGTAGCAGCCATGTCACCTCTCTGTGTCACAGTTTACTGTCCCACTCACTCAGTGGCACTCCCAGAAGCCCTAAAGCTTTTAAGGATCCAATGTGATCGTGGTGCCTGCCATCTAGTGAGTTCTGACATACGGTTTTCAGACTGCAAGCCACGTTTTCTTTAATTTGAGCAAAGTGGCAGACAAGCCTTTTCTACTATGGGCCAGATATAAATAGTTTAAGCTTCAGGGGCCATCTGCAGTCTCTGTCGCTTCCTCTCCTCTTCTGTTTTCACTATCAGTTAAACAGGCAATACCATAAAGAACATTATGAACTCACGGTGCCTTCATTTGTCAGTCAAGTTTTAGTTGAAGATCACAGACAGGGTAACAGCACAAAGCAGGCTTTGGTCTCCATGCCTCCTTTCTTTATGAAGTTGCAGATCCTTTAGACAGGGAGAAAATGGAGACTGACCTAATTAAGTCTTATGTGCTCTCCACTCAACTTTTAAGATATGAGATCAGCACCATGGCCCTGGCTACTTTTCCCCTGAGCACACAGAGCAGCTACCAGGGGCTCCTCTGTGCCGTGCCACCAGGTGATGTACCATCACCGATGGACTTTGTCTTCTGGGCCTCAATATGACACTGCTAGGTTCTAGTCTTCCGTGCAGTTTGATATGGCCTGATTATTGTGTCCTTGCCACGTGGCCCGGGGTGTACGTGACAATGTCACTCTTTTGCCCAAATAGTCACAGATCAGATTCTGTCCCTTGGTCCTTCTTCTAGTTGCCATCTGAAGAGATGGAAACCAAGAGCCATAAGACAGAAAGAGCTGAGCGAGTCTTGGAATCGTCACAGGAACCGGAAACATCTGTCGGCAACCGCAACGTGAGAACAAGCGCCCCTGTATTACATGAGCCTTTGGCACTTCGGGCCGTCAGAGCAGCCAACCATCAGTTAACGCATTACAACATGAACTACAGTCTCACGACTTTCCTAAATGTGCATTTATTCCTGTAGGATCCACAGAAGGACTCTGTAGTTTGAAGATTCGACCAAATGATAAATAATTGCATATTAGTTCCCTTTGAGTCGCCGTGACCCCGACACCGGACAGAAAAGCCGAAGAGGGGAAAGATTTGTGGGTCATGGCAGCCGAAGCGTGAGGCAGGTGCTGTTCACATCATGGTGGAACAGGAAGCAGAGCTTGGGGAATCAGGACTGGGTAACACCTTCAAAAGCCTGTCCCCAACGACCTACTTCTCCTATCTAGGTTCCATCTCTCCTAAAGGCACCATGGCCTCTAAAATAGTGTGCCAGCTGGGAACAAGGGTTTAAAACACGAGCTGAGGGAACGGTTCAGATTTGAACATGGCATCACGTCATTGCATTCTGTAGCTTGCTCTTTTTCTTCACTCCATGGTATGGTTTTGAAATCGATCCACATAGGTAAGCGGTCAAGTTCTCACAGTGTTAATTATTTATTTGATTTAAATAAGGTACTCATAAAAATGTGTGAAAATATTTGAATTAACATATTTAAACGATAATGCCTTCAACTCTGAGAGGATTTTAATTGTTTTCAGCTAGCATATAATTAGCATCTCGTCAGCTGCTGCTACACACTGGAAAGGTGGCTTAGGCTTTGTGTGCCATTTTTATGCTTTTCCTTTTATCAATGTGGTTCTCCCCAAAGTCACTTTGTGCTTAGAGAAGGCCACACTTCTCTGTGGAAATGAGCTCAAATCCCCAACACCTTCCATGACTTTCCTTTAGGGACTTTCTCTGGCTCACTGTCACTCAGAGTATCCCTTTCTAAACTGGGATGAAACCCGAACCATGTCTTTGAGTGGCCATGAGGCTTAGGGGAGCCTTTAAATAGAGAGCACCTGGCCTAGTGCAGGTCACACAGGGAAGCGCCCAGTCGGCTACTCTGGTGGCTGCCTCTCAGCAGAAAACAGAGACTGTGTCACATATAGTCAAGACAACACCAGAGCCCTGAGCTCAAGTCGCTTACTGAGGAGTGACTGCTGGATCTCTCTGGTGTTCATTCATTCTGTGTCCATGCGGACTATTTTGCAACCTCCAAGTGTTGTTTGCTTCGGTTTCTCTCTGCCCCCCGCGAGGCAAAACCAAAACAGCCCTAAATTTCCAAACTTTCAACCAATTGTAAATTATTTTTTAATGAATAAAAACGAAGCAAAACAAGGCAAGTGGATTGCGCCTGTAACTCTAGCGCAGAGGGGTGTAAGACAGGGATCCCTGAGGCTTGCTGGCTGCCAGCCCTACTTAAAAATACAAGCTCTGGTTCAGTAAGAGACCCTGCCTCACAGAAACAAGGCAGAGACTGATCCAGGATACCTGTCTCCCTCTTCTAGCCTTGTGCACAAGCACCGACCCACGCACATGTCCCATGCACACATAGGTTTCACACACGTGCTCAGGAGTTTCACACACATGAGTCGGCCATTAGTTTCATTGTGTTTGTCACTGGGTGGGCATGGCAGGTGGGCGGGGCTCCCCAGGCTTTACCCCAGCTCTGTGCCAATCACAAGCCTCGCTGCCCTAGGCCTTCCCACTCAAGCAGATTTTTGTCATGCTTAGTGTATGTCCCCACCCCCCACGCCACCAGGGACTTCTTTTTGTATTTATCACCCCCCCTCACTGCAATATGCAGATTCCTGTGGTAAAATAATAAACCTTTCTTCTAGCTAGTAGAGTCAGAAAGTAAAAAAATTTCCCAGATCTGAGGGCGAAGAGTATGCGTGGAGACTGCTTCCCTAGCTACCCAGGCCCTTGGGTGCTGCACCAGCACCATGATATAGAGAGGACAACAAAAACTGGAAGTAATGTTCTGAAAATGTCAACCCAGCCTTTTTCCTGTCAGAGCTGCTCTTACGTCATCATTGGTGGCTGATGAGCTTTTAGCTGCTTGTCAGCGTTTTACTTGTGCAGGGGAGGCATTCCACAGTCCTGGACAAGCAAAGCCTCGTGCAAGGCTGCCCCCAGGAAGTAGGGGGCATTGAATTCTCATCCACTAGTCTGTCTTCAGTGGCCACATACCTGCCCCAACAACACCCCCGTCCCTCTTAGCTTCCAGTAGAAAAAAACAAAACAAAACAAACAAACAAACAAACAAAACAAGGCATGCTGGGTTATAAAGTGTGTCATGATTGGGGCCCCTGGGTGCTCTCTGGTCCCCAGCCCACCAGCAAGCACGTTCCTGGTTATTTTTCTTCATTGTGCACATGGATGAAATATGGACCCATAGAGGAAAAAAAAGCACAAAACATTCATTTTATAAAATTATAACAGGTTGAAAGGGGGCTTGGGGGGGGGGGAGGCAGTTTACACCAAGGATCAATGATAACCGTGACTTCAAAAAGGAACTCCAAAGTGTTTTTCTAATTTCTGGTCATTAATCCTCCCGGGCCACACTGACAAACAAGAGAACTTCCAAGGGAGAGAGAAAGAAAAGAGTGAGGAAGGGGAACAAAAAAGATTGTGAAGCCGCACAGCGCAAGAGGGAGGGGCTGAGGTCGGGAGGGCTTGTGGGATGAGGGCTCTGTGTTATGAGTCAGGTCCGAGATCTTTCTAGGAGCTTCTAGCTGCTTCTTGTCACAATGGGGCTGCTCCTGCTATGCACTGTACCTTCCCCAGAGGGCGCTGTACTCTGTTATTTCAAGGCTCCTCCGGGTTTGCACAGGGAATAGCAGGTCTTACTGTTTGCTGTGTGAAGTTCCATCCATTAATTGAATCTGTGGAGAATTAGCCCACAGGTTTTTCCACTTTGCAGGCCAGCAGCAGAGAACTGCCATCCACACAGGCACAGGGACGCTCTTCCTGGCATCCCTGATTGGTAAGCACTGAGACTTCTTCAGCTGAGCCTTTCACATCTAGCCTGCCCTAGGCCTGCAGGCAGTGTCAGGCTCAAGAGTTTTAGGCAGCAGCGTGAAAACAGGGCCCTGTGGTGGGACACGCGCAATCCCTGGAAACTCAGGGACACAGGCTTAAAGACAGACGTTAATTCTTGGGCACGTGATAGTTGGTCAGGGCTACAGTTTAATTCCCTGGTCTGATGGAGAAAAGGAGACCATTGCAAGCCTTAGATATTTTTAGATATCAAGTTAATAGGAAATAAGTAAAAGAAAATAGCAATCTTTTAAGATGTAAGTCTTTTTTGCCCGGAAGCTGGGATAGAGGCCCTAGTCAGCACACAGGTAAGAGATCCACTTTTGTCTTACACCTGGGAAGACAGGTTTCCAGTCCTTTCCTGAGAGGAGAAAGGTGGGAAACTTCATTTTCTGTACAGTCTTGTAAAATATGCTGTGACTCAAATCCTCCTTTTTGCCTCTCATGTAGGTAGGTGGCTTTGCGCTCTTAAAATTGCCTTATGAGGATTCTTTTAAAACTGCATAAAACGTAATTAGGGCCTATTTTATTGACAAATGAGACCCACTCATTTAGAAGCTGTTATCATCATCTGATTCCTGTCATAGCCAGTCCCCCCCCCCAACAGGAGTATTTTAAGAAGGAGAGTTTCTGTTTATATGTGCCCTGCCATAGAAGCCCAGGTTCTACCACTGAGCTGCACCTCCCAGCCCCACCCCCAGCACTGATTGTTAAAAACACATCTTTATTAAGAAATCATTCATAGCCAGATCTGGTTGCCAAGGTCTATACTATCAGCTCTTTTAGAGACTGAGGCAGGAGGACTGAGTTTGGTCAAGCCCTGTGTGGGATCCAGGGTGAGTTCAAGGTGCGCTTGGGCAGCTCAGTGTGACCTTGACTAGCAACTGTAAGCAAAAGGCGAGTGGGGG
>JAPYYD010003606.1:0-13958 GCA_028551405.1 Uromys caudimaculatus | reverse complement strand
GGAGACTTTGTCTCAAAACAATGGTTGGAATAATCTAGCCTCAGACTCTAGACTGCCTGTTTTCATCAATGTTCTCATTTCCACAATCTTAATTTGTATTCTCATTTGTGTCCAAGATCTAATAGTCTCACATGGATTCAGTGGTCTTGAATGTTCCATGTCCATAAGGAAATTATGTTATCTTGTATCACACCTAAGAGTTCAGTATGTCTTCCTGTAGGCTTGCCCTTGAGGTTAGGTGATGCAGGTCTTTTCATTGATGAATTAATTATTTTCCCCACACTATTGCAATAGATCATAAGAGCATTTTTCTCTAGTAAGTTATATCCATTTACTTTCTTTACATTTATTTATTTATTTATTTATTTATTTATTTATTTATTTATTTATTTATTTATTTATTTAATGTTTGTGTCTGGTCAGGGCTTACACAGTCCACAGCTCACATGTAGCATTCAGTGGACAACTTGCAGGAGTTCTTATTTTGTGTAGATCATGTGGGACCTAGGGATACAACTTAGGCCATCAGATGCAGTGCCAGGCACCATCGTATCAGGTAACCTATATACATTTTAGTATGATCAATATATATGGTCATTTGGGCACAGTTCTGTCCTCATGTTTATAAAGTCATAATTAATATACATAAGTGCAGAAGTACTCTACTAGGTTGTGTATTTTATTGTACTAATTTTTGTTTCTGGGGACTATACTAGGGTCTACCTCATGCTAAACCTATGCTCTGCACTGAGATATTCCCTGTAACCACAGGAAATCCATTTTATTTGCTGTTTGTTTTTAAAGTAGTATATAGTGCATTATTCTTCTTTTGGGGGGGATTTTTAAATTAACTTCTTTTTGTGTGGTGGATATCAGACCCCAGGTCTTCCAAATGCCTACTAAGTGGTCTTTCTACCAGTAACTTTCATTCCCAGCCAATTACTAACTCTTAAAATAGTTACAACATTTATTTGTTTATCTTGTGTGGGCAGAGTGTGCACATGCTAGAGCACATGTCTAGAGGTCATAGGACAATTTGTGGGAGTCAGTTCTCTGCGGCCATCTTGTGGATTTTAGATATCAAACTTAGGCCTATTAGATAAGGGCCTCTACAGGTGGGCCACATTGCTGATAGCAATATTGACTTCTTACTATACATAATATCTTGACTAGGAAAAGTCTTAGTTATTAATACAGAGTTATCAGGTGCTAAAAATGGGTACTACAGGATCCTTTTGGTTTCCTTCTATGCCCTGGAGCTGACACTGTGCCACAACTCTCCATACCCAAATCCTGCTGAGAGATAAGTGGTCTCTCAGGAGTGCTGACACACCTGAGAGCACAGGTGAGACCACCACTTCTCATGTTTCTGCCCAGAGACATTCTCACATCCCCACAAGGGACCTGCCCAGAGCCATCAGGACACAGGAACCAAGGAACAGCCGGGAACAGGATCCTTCTAGTATCTGTCTGCACCTTGAAGGTGACTCTGTGCTACAGCTCTCCATACCCAACGTCCTGCCAGAGAAAACTGTTCTCCCAGGAGTGCTGACACAAAGGTTTACAGGAGCAACAAGCCACAGTTAGAGAGAGCAAGGCCAACTAACACCAGAGATAACCAGATGGCGAGAGGCAAGGGCAAAAACTTAAGGAACAGAAACCAAGGCTACTTGGCATCATCAGAACCCAGTTCTCCCACCACAGCAAGCCCTTGATACCCCAACACACTGAAAAAGCAGGACTCTGGTTTAAAATCATATCTCATGATGATGATAGAGGACTTTAATAAGGACATAAATAACTCCCTTAAAGAAATACAGGAGAACACAGGTAAACAGGTAGAAGCCCTCAAAGAAGAAACACAAAAATTCCAAAAAGAACTACAGGAGAACACAACCAAACAGGTGAAGGAATTGAACAAAATCATCCAGGACGTAAAAATGGAAATAGAAACAAACAAACAAAAATCACAAAAGGAGACAGCACTGGAGACAGAAAAGCCAGGAAAGAGATCAGGAGTCCTAGATGCAAGCATCACCAACAGAATACAAGAGATAGAAGAGAGAATCTCAGGAGCTGAAGATACCATAGAAAACATTAACACAATAGTCAAAGAAAATACAAAATGCAAAAAGCTTCATGTTGTGGGAAATATTAAATAAAAATACAGCATTTTCCCGTGCTATTCCAGCAGGGTGTTCTCAAATTAGTGGTCTCTATTTGTTCAGAGCTCATGAAACGTCTATACCACACTTGCTAATTTCCCATGGCGGGTCCCTGTATGCCAACCCCATGCAATGACCGCCCACCCTGTGGTCCACTGCCACCACGTGTAGTAAGCCAATAGAAACAAAACTTTAGAAACTAATAATCAGTCAAATTTATATATATAAAATTCTCTTTTTATTTTTTAATGAATATTTTCATTATTTACATTTCAAATATTTTCCCCTTTCTAGGTCTCCCCTTCAGAAACTCCCTCTCCCACCCCCTCTACAACTGTCTCTATGAGGATGCTCACTCAATCCTGTCTTCCCACCCTGGCATTCCCCTACACTGGGGCATTGAACACCCTCAGGCCCCAAGGCTTCTCTTTCCACTGATGTCCAAAAAGTCCATCCTCTGCCATGTATGTGGCCAGCACCATGGGTTTCTCCATGTGTATTCTTTGGTTGGTGGTCCAGTTCCCAGGAGCTCTGGGGGGGGGGCTGTCCAGTTGACACTGTTGCTCCCTCCATGGGGCTGCAAAACCCCTCAGCTCCTTCAGTCCCTTCTCCAACTCCTCCATTGGGGACCCCATGCTCAGTCCAATGGTTGGCTGCAAGCATCTGTCTCTATATTTGTCAGGCTCTGGCAGACCCTCTCAGGAGACAGCCATATCAGGCTTCTGTCAGCAAGCACTTCCTGGCATCCACAATAGCATCTGTGTTTGGTGGCTGTATATGGGATGGATCCCCAGGTGGGGCAGTCTCTGGATGGCCTTTCCTTCAGTCTCTGCTCTACACTTTGCCTCCATATTTCCTCCTGTGAGTATTTTGTTCATCCTTCTAAAAAGCATTGAAGAATCCACATTATGGTCTTCCTTCTTCTTAGGCTTCATATAGTCTGTGAATTGAATTTGGACATTCCTAACTTTTGTGCTAATATCCACTAATCAGTGATCCATTCTTATCTCCCTGTACAAAGCTCAAGTCCAAGTGGATCAAGGATCTCCCCATAAAATCAGATACACTGAATCTAATAGAAGAGAAAGGGGGGAAAGTCTTTAACACATGGGCACACGAGAAAGTTCTTGAACAGAAAACCAATGGCTTATGCTCTAAGATCAAGAATTGACAAAGGGGACCTCATAAAATTGCAAAGCATCTGTAAGTCAAAGAACATAGTCAATAGGACAAAATGGCAACCCGAAGATTGGGAAAAGATCTTTACCAGTAAAACTCAAGAAGCTAGACTCCAGAGAACCAAATAACACTATTAAAAAATGCAGAACAGAGATAAACAGAGAATTCTCAACTGAGGAGACTCGAAGAGCTGAGAAGCACCTAAAGAAATGTTCAACATCCTTAGTCATCAGGGAAATGCAAATCTAAATGACCCTGAGATCCCACCACACACCAGTCAGAATGGCTAAGATCTTAAACTCAGGTGACAGCAGATGCTGGTGAGGATGTAGAGAAAGATAAACACTCCTCCATTGCTGGTGGGATTTCACGCTAGTACAACCACTCTGGAAATCAGTTTGGTGTACTTTCAGAAAATTGGACATAGTACTACCTGAGGACCCAGCTATACCACTCCTGGGCATATATCCAGAAGATACCCCAACATGTAATAAGGACACATGCTCCACTATGTTCATAGCAGCCATATTTATAGTAGCCAGAAGCTGGAAACAACTCAGATGTCCCTCAACAGAGGAATGGATACAGAAAATGTGGTACATTTATTTACACAAGGGAATACTACTCAGCTATTAAAAACAATGACTTCATGAAATTTGTAGGCAAATGGATGGAACTTGAAAATATCATCCAGAGTGAGGTAATTCAGTCACAAAAGAACAAACACAGTATGTACTCACTGATAAGTGGATATTAGCCCAAAAGTTCGGAATACCCAAGATTCAATTCACAGCAACTGTTGGACTGAGCATGGGGTCCCAGATGGAGGAGTTGGAGAAGGGACTGAAGGAGCTCAGGGAGTTTGTAGCCCCATGGAGGGAAGAAAGGTGTGAACTGGCCAGACCCGCCATGCTCCTGGAGACTGGACCACCAACCAAAGTATACATATGGAGGGACACATGGTGCTGGCCACATATGTGGCAGAGGACATATGTGGCAGAGGAGGGCCTTGTTGGCCATCAGTGGGTGGAGAGGCCTTTGGGCCTGAGGGTGTTAGATGCCCCAGTATAGGGGAATGGCAGGGAGGGAAGACGGGAGTGGGTGGGTGGGTGGGGGAATACCCTCATAGAGGCAGGGGAGGGGGGATGGGAAAGGGGGTTTCCAAAGCAGAGACCTGGAAAGGGGAAAATATTTGAAATGTAAATAAAGTATCAAAAATAAAACAACAACAACAACAACAGCAGCAACAAAAGAACAACAACAAAAAAGAGAGATGCTAGGATCTTTGCCATCTGGATAAGAATCTCAGGAAATTTTCCCTTCAGCCTTTGTGGCTCTTGAACCCTTACCAGTGGCTCCACAGTCTCTGGGCTTTTCTACATGGTCTCAGGAGACACCATCCCATTTGCCACATGTTCATGGAGTTCTATATTTATCACACTATGGCACAAAGACCATAAATGCGATACCATGTAAACAATGGCAACAGGGAAGTCTGTCATCCTCAGACTGAAGTGAAACACCTTTGCCCTCTGCCCAAGTGGCTGTGGGGCAGTCTATACCTTCAAAACAGACTCTAGAATTGTCCATATCTACACTGGAAACTCTAGGACATTCTCTGTCAGGTCCAGGTGATATGCCACCTTCCCTGACTTCCTAGGGGACCCAAGGACCATTACCAGCTGTACAAGTGGATATGAGGACATATTCATATGCTCAGGGATATCCAGGATATTTGCCAATGTTTCAGGTTTCTGAAACATATGCTATCTGACCAGGATACCCTAAGAATTTCCTTACCTGGACAAGGAAGTCTTAGACACTTGCCATCTGCTCAATGGGCTGAGAGACTTTCTCTGTCAGTCCAATGAGCTCCAGAACTGTCCACTTTAGATCAAAGGCATATGCAACCTTTGGAACCAGGTGAACTGTCTTTGATGAATCCTGCTTATCCACAAGGGGCTACAAGACATTACATTTAGCAGAATGTCAGAACTCAACAAGGACTAATATTACTCTAGACCCCATTTGCCCTGTGGAGCCTAAAGCAATATTGTTCCTATTGTTACCAAGTGGCTTTGAGTCTTTTCTTTTTAAAGAGGTGTGAGATCAAGGGAGCCATATACCACCCACTGGGAACAAAAGAGTGTCTAAAATTCCCTATTTTCCCAGTAAGATTGTGGATCTATTGTCTATTTTCATCCAGCAAGTGGATTTCAGACCTTCAGTTTCTGCAAAAAGGAACCTGGGAAATCAATCTTTATTGAAAGGTCTCTCAAAACTAACTTGTGTCCACATGATGTCACAGACCTCCACATTCTACACTAGGGGATTTCAAGTCCACCTGTACAACTAAAGAACTCCCAAAGTCTCTCTTCTGCCCATGCCTCACACATGCCTCTACTAAATAAGATCGCTTTAAAGCTAGCTCCTTTTCCCAAGCTATCCATATATCATCAATGAAACCAATGGTATCTCACATTTCTCTACTTTTAGATCATAGGACAGTAGATAGAAAGCTGAAATCAGCTCTCATGCCATCTGCCTCAAAGTTGATTATGAATAATGCACCATTTCATTATTTACAGAATATGCAGCTGAACACAAACATTAGGGAACATCAACGCTTGCCTAACCACTTATGCTGTTGGAAGTTTATTGTGACCATTGCCTGGACTCTCAAGTATTCCACACAGGTACACCTATTTGGGGAATATAGTTGGAAGCTAGTGAGGCAGAGTCAGAACCTTCCTCCGATGCCCAAGGTATCCTGGGATCTTTCCCTTCTGAGAATGGATGAACTAGATAATTCTTTTCTGCCAAATATGACTGGGGACCTCTGCCCTGTGAACCAAGACATTCGGGATATCTCTTTTGTTGAAGGTGGTCTCAGAACTTCCCATTATGAGAAGAAGTTATCAGAACTTCCCTGTTTCCAAGATACCTCACAGACTCCTTGCTTTTTACGTGGTCTTGAGAACTACCCTGGGTGGGGCTGGGCCTCAGTCCATTCCTTCATCAACAATCTGGCCTTGGATCTTGCCCACCTCTGCAAGGGGGAATGTGAACCCCTGATTTTGACCACAGGAAACTCACACATTCCTTTTTTATTTTATACCCAAAGTCCTATTTATTTACATACTCAGAAATCCCATAAAATTACTAAATGGGGAGCCATAATATATGTGCACAGGACCTGCAATGTAAAAAGAGAGAGAGAAAATGAAATGTATAAATAAGATAAAAATAAAAAAATGAGATCAAATTTAAAAAGAAAAGAAAAGCCTAGCACAACATTACAAGAGGAGGACCCTTCAAATATGCTGTTGAATTTATTTTTTTGTTGGCCATCTACTACTGGGCCTGCTCCTAAGACTAGTTTTTTTTTTAAGTAACACTTCATCAGAAGAAACTAGTTTTTACCAGCAAGTCACACATTCCTTTGTTCCCAAGGTGACATTAGACATGCTCTTTTGAATAATACTGTGTCATGTCTTGTATCTCCAAGCATTCTCTTATGTATTTGAACTACCTCCAATGTATATACTATAATAAGTGATTCAAGCTTTTCACCTTTTGCCATGGCAGCTAGGGAAATATTTTGTTCCACTCTGATTTGAAGTCCCAAGTCCTATGTATAGAGTTATTGAGTGGATCCTATGTTATGCTTTTCAATTCAATCACTAGAAAGCAAGTGGACCCATTGTTGCTGCCCATATACAGACATATTAAGACAAACTGAAAGAGGCAACCTAGCCAGGGACAGACATCCAGGCTGTTTAAAAAGACTTGGGTTGTTCCCTGAACTTCCCTAGTCTAAACACAAGATGTTGAACTTCTACCAACTAAAGAAGTGTTGGAAGCTGAAGCTGAAGCTGAGGTGTAATGGTGGGACCTTCCTTTACTGAATAAGTTAACAAGGACATTCATGTTTAACAAGATGTGTGTCATTTACCCCTTCTCATCAAGGGTTTTCTAACCCATATATTGCCCAACAAAGTCTCAAAGTTGTCACTTTCTCATAAGGAGTCCTTGGCTTCCTCCCTTACCAAGTTACCTCAGTCCTTTTACTTCATTGAAGAGAATGTCAGACTTCCCTCCTACGTATAAGCCTACTGCAGACCTACCCCATTTGCCCAAGGTGGTTTTAAGTACTCATTTAGTGGAAAAACCCTCAAACTTTCTGTTTTTTTGATGGTGGGTCTAGGTCATTTTGTTTCTTGCTAAAGAGACCCCAGAAGAAGTAAGCTTTGTGCCATTCCCTCTGTAGAATCCAGAATCAGATCTACTAACATGCAGTTCACTGTAGTACAAAAGGAATCTATGATTTCCTCCTTCAACCACAAGGACTATAAAAATCCCATTCATGCCTAAGCATGTCTGGTCTATGCTACAATGATGAACAAGACCTTATATTTGGCTCCTATGGCCAAGAAGGTCTTATTCCTTCCTTCTATATTCATAGAAACTTCAGATTTAGCATCTTGCTAAGGGAGGTCCAAGATCATCCCCTTCTTTTCAAGCCTTTAACTCATCATACCTTAGTGCCAATCTCCCTGACCAAGATTGCCAAGCAAACACAATTGCAGTCAGTGTGAAGGCACAAATTTCTGGGAGTGTGTCAGAGGGCAGAATAGAGAAAGTTAAAAATAATGCTCGTGCCATCTGCCTAGAATGTGGTTGTCAGAAATGCAATGTTCCCACCTCTTATTCATGAATATGCACAGATCAATACAACTTTGAGGAAGAATCAGAGTTCAGACAACCACTCCTCCTGTTCGAAGAGCTTGCTGAGTGCTTCTTGTACTCTTCCCAACAGTTTATACAATATATGGATAGTTGAAGCTTGGAAGAATATTTGGTAGCAAATGATGCAGTACCATACTGTTCTTCCGCCACCCAAGGTAAGCTAGATTTTTCCCTTCTTCACAGTAAGGTGACTGGATCTTGCTATTTGGTTAAACATGACCAGGCACTTTCTTTCTAAGCAAAGCAATTCAGGATGACCACAGAAGGTGAAGTTATGAATACAGGCTCTTCAAACTGCTCCTATTCTCTAGGCATATCAAAGCATTCCCTTTAATGAAGGGTCATCGGAACTTTCCTTAGGATAGGTTGGCCTTCAGAACTTTCTTCTTTTATAAATAATACCCTAAAGCTTGCCTCTCTATACAAGGTGAGTTATAAGAGTGACTAGATTTTACTATTTGGGATCTCAGAATTTTCATTTTGCCTAAGGGCAACAAGATCAAAGGGCACTCAGAAAATTTTCCACATATATATCGGCCTGACCAAGCCTGCCCAGTCAGTCAACAGGTTCTCCAGGGCACCTTGGCCTAAAGTCAGATTTCTGCCTCAAGCCTTTTTCTTTGTCCTTGGCCAAATGTCAGGTTCTTGCCTTGTAGCCCCAAAGCTCTCTACATCTCCCCCCTTTTTTATTGCAATAACAAGACTGTGTCTGTCTTAGGTTGTTCTGACAAGAATGCCTTCCTTACCTGTCATGGAATATACATTATCAAAGCTAATGTACTTCTGTCTTAGGTTGGTAAGGCTCTGTGCAGAACTTACTGGTCTCTGACTGCCAGCCTGTTAATAACTCTTTCTGGGGGTCCATTCTTAGTTTCAAGCCATGTACTTTGGCCGACAACATATTTAGGCCAAGGACAAGGAAGTAAGCTCAGGCAGGAATCTAATCTTAGGCTAGAACAGGGAAATAAGTTCAGTTGATGTTGTTAAAGGTAAGTTTTATGACAATGGGCAGGAATAAAAGTATTCCCAGGACAAGAAAGGCTAGTATCATCAAGCTATACACTGCCATTCTTGAAGCTTGACCAGGATGGAAATACTGACCTCAGGCCATGGACAAAATTTCCAGTAATATCAGCAGCATCAAAGTTCAGCAGAGCAGCATTCTTTAAATTCATAATCTCAGTATACAAAATTAAAACATCCAGAGAGGTGTTAGAATTATGCCAAATACTCTGCAAGTGTCTTTGAACTTTTTCCCAATTATAGTGACTGTCATTGTAAATTTTAGAAGTAACACAAATCTTATTGGTATTTGGCATGACACTCGCTATTGTTCCTTAATTTTAAACCATTAACCTCCTCTCCAATAATTTGAATAGTATCATAAAGAACATCAGTCTGTTGTTCTAAATGCCTATCTAAATCCTCTTGAATACTCAGAACATTAGTAACATTTTTTGCTAAATGATTAAAAAAGTATCTGTCTTAACTTCTTGTGTCAAAGCAATTGCAGAAGCAGTGGTGCTAGCTATTAATGTAATTAAAGCTGCTATACCAGCAATAATCAAGACCACTACCCTCTTACTTTTGCTTAAAGTCTGACTCACTTCTTCCAGTATTTGCAAGCCCTTTTCAGAATACCAAAGTCCTGTAATACTCACAAGCAATAAAACAAAAGCTGGTTGATAGACCACCATAACAGACATGCCAGATTTCAATACACCGCCACAATTAGAAAGTGTACAATCAATATAACTTACATTAAATACTGTAGAAGAAACAAAAGTAATTTTAACATGACCAATTAATAAAAGATTAGGAGCTTTAATACATGCATTAACACTCATTCAAAGTCTAGATCCTGCTAACATAACATCATAGAGAACTGCACCTAACTTCCAAATATATCTCTGAAAATGTCCAGAACCAGCCCTCCAAATGAAGACTGTCATTTCCAATATTGGATTGATTTCTATACCAGTCCATGATTGAGTCAGAATAACTGGTCTCATTAAAGGAAAGAGAAGAGTCATTATAGCTTCTCTTTTTGACTAATTTTTTTAAGGCAATTTCCAGTCTCCATGTTCTCTGTCCCACAAGGTCTAAAAGCTTGAGACAAGACATCTTGTCCAGTCTGGGACATAGGCAAGAAAAGGTGGGTCAGGAAAAGATGTCCAATACAGCTTTCCTGTCACCATTGTCAGGGCACTCAGCAAGCTCACAGTCAGCATTATTCTTTGTCCCAGCATCAGCATGTCACACCAATCACTCTGGCAGCTAGCACACTCCTTCAACATCCTGCAGAAAAAACACAAACATTCCCTTTTTCCCATATTAAATACCTGTTCGGGATCATGCCATATACCAATATGTGGATCCTTCCATTTCACCTAGGCTTAAGTATGCCTAGTTGTAGGGTGCCATAGACACTTAGCAGAGAGCTCCTTGGCATCAAAATTTTAAAATAAAAAGCATGATTTAAATAATTGTGTGGTATACAGGGATATAACCATCCCTTTTATTTTATGAAGACATTATTTTAAAGTTTCACAATACCTTGTCCTTGAGAATTATAAGGAATCCCAGTAATATGGGTAATATTAAATTGTTGACAAAAAGTCTCAAATGCTTGACTGCAATAGACAGTTCCATTATCTGTTTTAATCTGATTGGGAACACCTGGTATAGAAAAACAACACAGGCAATTACTAATTATGTTTTTAGTTGCTTCTCCTGTTAAAGCAGTTGCAACTAGAAAGCCTAAAAAGGTGTCAATAGTCACATGTACATATTTTAATTTTCCCAAATCAGAAATATGAGTAACATCCATTTGCTATAATTGACTAGGTATAAGTCCTTGAGGATTAACACCATTATGTGGTACAGGTAGAAACTGAGGACATTCAGGACAAGTCTTTACAATTTGACGTGCACATTCTCTAGAAATACCAAATTATTGTCTCAAGATATAACTATTTTGATGATTTAAAGAATGAGCTTGTTTGGTCAGTTGTTCCTGTGTAAGGCCTATAACCTTCTTGGTATACAAATCTGCTGTGGCATTGTCCTCACTAAGGGGTCCGGGCAATCCAGTATGAGCTTTTGAATGTCCTATAAAGTTAAGGAACAGTACATTTTCTTAAATTAAGTTTTATTTGCATAAATAATTGCAAAATTTGAGAATTAGCAGTATCTAAAAACAGACTAGTTTCAAGCAATTGCCAACCATAAGCTATATATTGGCTATCAGTATACAAATTGAAAGCTTGATTTTTCAGCATTTCAAAAACAGCAGCTATAGGGCATAGTTCAATTACTTGTGCTGAAGCAGGGGGAAACTCAAGAGAATGAACATGTGATCCAATCACATATGCTAACTTCCTATTAGATGAGCCATCTGTAAATACAGTAAGCACATTTTCTATGGGCTGCATGCATAAATTTATAGGAAATACAAAAGCATACATAGAGGCAAATTGCAACAACTTATCTTTTGGATAATGTTTATCAATTTTCTCTGAAAAGTTTGCACATGCAAAAGACCAAATATAAGTATTTTGCAATAACCAATTTAATTGCTGTTTGGAATATGGAATAAATATTTCATCAGGTTCTTTCCCAAAATATTTTCTTGATTCTATTCTACAATTCTGTATTAACACATCAACAGCTTCATAATAGGGTGTTAAAACTTTACTTGGAGATGAAGAAAGATGAATCCACATTAATGGTCTCTTTTGCCAAAGAACTGTTGTGGGCCCATGAGTAGCAGTAGGACAATGTATCTGTTGTTGGCTAATAACTTTCTCTACTTTCTGCAAAACTATTAGTCCCTCATCAGTTAATTGTTGAGGGGAATTAGGATTTGCATCTCCCTTGAGAATATCAACAGAAGTTTAAGTTCTCCTGTGGTAAGCTTAAGATGAGATCTTAACCAATTAATATCTCCTGACAACTTTTGAAAATCATTTAAAGTAAGTAAATTATTTTTTCTTACTTGAATTTTCTGTGCCACAGTTTTTTTTAGGATATAATTGATGTCCTAAATATTGAATAAGATATTGCTTTTGAATCTTTTCTGGAGCAACAACTACTCCCCAATATTTTAAAGCTTGTAGTATAAGAAGAGCAAAGGCTTGTAGTAAAACTACCTCAGAGGGATCACCTAACAAAATATCCATATAATGAATAATATACACCGAAAGATTCAAAGTCCTAACGTCTTGTATTGAAGCAGCAACATTTTTTTTTTGCATAATGTAGGGTTATTAGATATTCCTTGAGGCAAAACTTCCAATGACATCACTTCATAAATTCTTTTTAAAAAAATTATTCATTTATTTATTTTTGATACTTTATTTACATTTCCAATGTTTCCCCCTTTCTAGGTCTCCTCTTTGGAAATCACCTATCTCCTCCCCCTCCCCTGCCTCTATGACAGTATTCCACCTCCCACCCACCCGCCCACCCACTCCTGTATTCCCACCTTGACATTCCCCTTTACTGGGGCCTCTAACACTCTTGGGCCCAAGGGCCTCTCCTCCCCCTGATGGCCAACAAGGCCCACTGCCAAGGCCAAAGCAAAAACTCTGGCCTTGGCATATTCTGCTAGATGAAGGATCCCAGGTTTGACTTATTTTGCTAGCCACAGTGTCTTGGACCCCGCAGCAGTCATTCCCTTGATCTCTTTCTGCCAGATATCAGATTATCTTGCTTTGTATCTAGGGCCCTGACTCTCAGGTTTGGCTTGATTAGCAACACAAAGAGTTCTGGCTTCACAGCAGGCATTTCTTTTACCCCTCCCAGCCTACTGCCCCCAGCTAGGGATTAGACGTCTGGCCTTCAGCTCTGGGACAACTATGGCATATAATTATGTATATGATGTCTGATTGCATTGTGGATTCTCCCTTCCTCTGCCATTTCCTGCCCTAATGTGCTTAAATCATTGTAACAATAAAGATTGTCTCGGAGCTTGAACGGAATCTCGTCTTGCTCCAACGCATCTTTCTGTCTCCTGCTTCTTTCCATTACCGACGGTTTCTCTCTACAGCACGGAGCACCCGCTTGCGGGAACTTCGAACCTAGTCGATAGCCTATCCTGGAAGAGCTCTCCGGGACATGGCAGGTAGCAAGCTCTTTGCAGTTGGCGCCTAGACGTGGGCTGTGGACTGGGATCGTGCACGCCATTGGACGTCACGACACGCAGAAGGCCTGGCCGGGTGAGGATTAGTTAATTGAAGACGTTCTCGGAGTGACCCGACCGAGAAGTGGACTTCGGGAGAAAAGGTGAGTGACGCATGAAAAAGGCAGATGCTTTTTCCGGAGAAAAGGAAAATATAGGAAGAGTTGCTTCACGGAAGCTCTTCCTCCAGGATAAAGGATGTGCGGGTGAACAAATCTGGTCCGTGGGAAAGCCGTGAATCAGTACCTCGTGGCCGATGGGTCTATATGAAAACTGTTGGGAAGTAATATAGCCCATAGTAAAAGATGTTTATGTAGAGTAGAGTCTTTGCGAATTTTAGTAACAAAGACGAACAAAGGGAACTAGAGATTTAAGTCGAGAGAAAATGGAGATATTTTATTGTGTGAGAGCTGTATATAGAAAGAGATAAAGTTAAAGCAAAAGATAGAAGAAAGGGATCCTCCACTGGGAAAAGGTGGAAGTATATAAGTTAAGAGAGAATAGAGATACTTTATTATATGATAATTATATAGAATGAGATAAAGTTAAATATTGTGTTAGGGAGAGATATACAGTAAAAAATTAAAAAATAAAAAAAATAAAAGAGAGAGAGAGAGAGAGAGAGAGAGAGAGAGAGAGAGAGAGAGAGAGAGAATTGAGTTAAAGTTATATAAGATAGTATA
>JAPYYD010003605.1:0-13958 GCA_028551405.1 Uromys caudimaculatus | reverse complement strand
GCTTTTAATATTCTTTCTTTGTTTTGTGTATTTGGTGTTTTCACTATAATGTGATGGGACGAATTTCTTTTCTGCTCCAATCTGTTTGGAGTTCTGTAAGTTTCTTGTATATTTATGTTCATTTCTTTCTTTAGGTTAGGGAAGTTTTCCTCTATAATTTTGTTGAAGATATTTACTGGTCCTTTAAGTTGGGAATCTTCACTCTTTTCTATACCTATTATCCTTAGGTTCTGTATTCTCATTGTGTCATGGATTTCATGGATGTTTTGGGTTAGAAGCTTTTTGCATTTTGCATTTTCTTTTACTGTTGTGTTGATGTTATCTATGGTATCTTCTGCTCCTGAGATTCTCTCTTCTATCTCTTGTATTCTGTTGGTGATGCTTACATCAATAACTCCTGATCTCTTTCCTAGGTTTTCTAACTCCAGGTTTGTCCCCCTTTGTGATTTCTTTATTGTTTATATTTCTCTTTTTAGATCCTGGATAGTTTTGTGCATTTCCTTTGTCTGTTTGATTGTGTTTTCTTGAAATTCTGCCTGTTTGATTGTGTTTTCCTGTAATTCTTTAATGGATTTTTGTGTTTCCTCTTTAAAGGCTTCTAGTTGTTTATCTCTGTTCTCTTGCATTTCTTTAAGGATGTTATTCATTTCTTTCTTCACATCTTCTATCATCATCATGAGAAATGATTTTAACTCTGAGTCTTGCTTTTCTGGTGTGTTGGGGTATCCAGGGCTTGCTGTGGTGGGAGATTTGGGTTCTGATGATGCCAAGTAGCCTTGGTTTCTCTTCCTTATGTTCTTACCCTTGACTTTTGCCATCTTGTTAACTCTAATATTAGCTGATCTTACTCTGTCTGGTTGTGGCTTGCCTCTCCTGCAGGCCTCTGTTTCAATACTCCTTGAAGACCAGCTCTCTCTGGGAGGTATTTGGGTTTGGAGAGCTGTGGCACAGGGTCAGTTCTGGGGTGCAGACAGAAATCAGAAGGATCTTGTCCCCAGCTATCCCTTGGTTCCTATGTCCTGATGGCTCTGCAAGGGTCCCTCTTGATCCGGTGAGTTTGAACAGAAGTGGTGGTTTTGCCTGTGCTCAAAGGTGTGTCAGCACTCCTGGGATACCCAGTCTCTCCTGGAGCCCTGTGGCCCAGGCTGAGGTCCCCAGGCACAGACCCCTGGTGTCCCATGCAGAGGTCTCCTCCCACAGATGGAAACCAGAAGGTTCAGAGGATTCCTGTCCCCAACTTCTCCTCAGGCCCTGTATCCTGCCATTCCGGGCGGGTCTTGGTGAGCAGTGTTGCTCCCCTTAACTCCACTCACGGCTTTTCCATGCTCCTTGAGGGTACCTTTCTCCTGGGGCTTGTTGGTATGGACTCCTGGTGGCCCAGGCAGAGGTCTCCACCCTCAGATGTTGAGTTTTCCTCTTAACACTGCTTTCATTGTGTCCCATAAGTTTGGGTATGTTGTACTTTCATTTTCATTAAATTCTAGGAAGTCTTTAGTTTCTTTCTTCATTTTTTCCTTGACCAAATTATCACTGAGTAGAGCATTGTACAGCTTCCATATATATGTGGGCTTTCTGTTGTTATTGTTGCCATGGAAGACCAGCCTTAAACCTTAGTGATCTGAGAGGAGGCATGGGATTATTTCAATCTTCTAGTATCTGTGGAGGTTTGTTTTGTGACCTATTATATGGTCAGTTTTGGAGAAGGTACCATGAGGTGCTAGGAAGAAGGTATATTCTTTTGATTTAGGATGAAATGTTCTATAGATATCTGTTATATCCATTTGGTTCATAACATTTCTTAGTTTCACTGTGTCTCTGTTTAGTTTGTGATTCCAAGATCTGTCCACTGATGATAATGGGGTGTTGAAGTCTCCTACTATTGTGTGAGGCGCAATGTGTGCTTTGAGCTTTAGTAAAGTTTCTTTTATTAATGTGGGTGCCCTTGCATTTGGAGCATAACTGTTCAGAATTGAGAGTTCTTCTTGGTAGATTTTTCCTTTGATGAGTATGAAGTGTCCTTCCTTATCTTTTTTGATGACTTTTGGGTGAAAGTCGAGTTT
Source organism: Uromys caudimaculatus (assembly GCA_028551405.1). NCBI lineage: Eukaryota > Metazoa > Chordata > Mammalia > Rodentia > Muridae > Uromys > Uromys caudimaculatus. Next base: position 11,898 of record JAPYYD010003605.1, on the reverse strand, counting down.
ATCCGATATTAGAATGGCTACTCCAGCCTGTTTCTTTGGACCATTTGCCTGCACAATTGTTTTCCAGCCCTTTATTCTGAGGTAGTGTTATGTCTTTATCACGGAGGTGTGTTTCTCGAATGCAGCAAAATGCTCTTTATTGATCCTCTTTATGGATCCAGTCTGTAAGTCTATGTCTTTTTATTGGGGAATTGAGTCCATTGATGTTAAGAGATATTAAGGAATAGTGATTGTTGGTTCCTGTTATTTTCTATGTTACTTTTAGGTTTGTGTGGCTATCTTCTTTTGAGTTTGTTGAAAGATTACTCTCTTGCCTTTTCTAGGGTGTCATTTCCCTCCTTGAGTTGAAATAATCCCATGCATCATATCAGATAACCATGCCCCAAAGCTAGTCTACAATAACAGAAAAAAACAACCGAAAGCCCACATACATGTGAAAACTCAACAACTCTCTACTCAATGATAACTTTGTCAAGGAAGAAATAAAGAAAGAAATTAAAGACTTTCTAGAATTTGATGAAAATGTGACACATCATACCCAAACTTATGGGACACAATGAAAGCAGTGCTAAGAGAAAAATTCATAGCAGTAAGTGCCCTGGAAAGATACTGGAGAGATCTTCCACTAGCAACTTAACAACACACCTGAGAGCTCTAGAAAAAAAAAACACCCAAGAGGAATAGAGAGCAGGAAATAGTCAAAATTAGGGCTGAAATCAACCAAATAAATACAAAAAAAACAAAACTAATCAATAAAACCAAAATTTGTTTTTGAGAGACTCAACAAGATAGAAAAACCCCTAGCCAAACTAACTAAAAGGCCCAGAGATGGTATCAAAATTAATAAAATCAAAAATGAAAAGGGAGATATAACAACAGAAATGGAGGAAATTCAAAAAAATCATCAGATCTTACTACAAAAGCCTATACTCAATAAAACTGGAAAACCTAGAGGAAATGGATGGTTTTCTAGACAGCTACCACATACCAAAGTTAAATCAAGAACAGGTAAACCATCTAAACAGGCCCATATTCCATAAGGAAATAGAAGAAGTTATTAAAAACCTCCCAACCAAAAAAAAAAATCCCAGGTCCAGACAGATTTAGTGTAGAATTCTACCAGACCTTCAAAGAAGACCTAATACCAATATTCCTCAAACTATTCCATAAAATAGAAACAGAAGGAAAACTACCTAATTCATTCTATGAAGCTACAATTACTCTGATACCTAAACCACACAAGGACACAACAAAAAAAAAAAAGAACTTCAGACCAATCTCACTTATGAATATCAATGCAAATGTACTCAATTAAATCTTGCAAACCAATCCAAGAACACATCAAAACCATCATTCATCACAATCAAGTAGGCTTCATCCCAGGGATGCAAGGTTGGTTCAATATATGAAAATCCATCAACATAATTCACTATATAAACAAACTCAAAGAAAAAACTCACATGTTCATTTCCTTAGATGCAGAAAAAGCATGTGACAAAATACAACACCCCTTCATTTTAAAAGTATTGGAGAGATCAGGAATTCTAGGCCCATGCCTAAACATAATAAAAGCAATTTACAGCAAACCAACACTAATATCAAATTAAGTAGAGAAATACTTGAAGCAATCCTACTAAAATCAGGAACAAGACAAGGATGCTGTCTTAGACAGAGTTTCTGTTCCTGTGCAAACATCATGACCAAGAAGCAAGTTCGGGAGGAAAGGGTTCATTTGACTTACACTTCCACACTCCTGTTCATCACTAAAGGAAGTCAGGACTGGAACTCAAGCAGGTCAGGAAGCAGGAGCTGATGCAAAGGCCATGGAGAGATGTTTCTTAATAGCTTGCTTCTCTTGGCTTGCTCAACTGGCTTTCTTATAGAGCCCAAGACTACCAGCCCACAGATGGTACCACCCACAAGGGGCCCTCCGCCCTTGATCACTAATTGAGAAAATGCCTTACAGCTGGATCTCATGGAGGTATTTTCTCAACTGAAACTCCTTTCTCTGTGATAACTCCAGCTTGTGTCAAGTTAACACAAAATCAGCCAGTACAAATGCCCACTCTCCCCATATCTATTCAATATAGTACTCAAAATGCTAGCTAGAACAATAAGACAACAAAAAGAGATCAAGGGGATGCAAATTGGCAAAGAAATAAAGGTATCACTATTTGCATGATATGATAGTATACATAAGCGATCCCAAAAATGCTACCAGAGAACTTCTTGAGCTGATAAACAACTTCAGCAAACTGGCTGGATATAAAATTAACTCAAGTAAATCAGTATCCTTCCTTTATACAAATGACAAACGGGCTGAGAAAGAAATAAACAACTCTCTTCACATTGCCACAAATAATATAAACTATCTAACCAAACAAGTGAAAGATCTGTATGACAGTAACTTCAAGTCTCTCAAGAAAGAAATCAAAGAAGTTCTCAATAAATGTAGAGATCTCCCGTGCTCGTGGACTGGCAGAATTAGCATAGTAAAAATGAACATCCTACCAAAGGCAATTTACAGATTCAATAAAATCCCCATCAAAACCCCAACACAATTATTCAAAGACATGGAAAGATCAATTCTCAAATTCATCTGGAAAGGCAAAAAACCCAGAATGGTGAAAAAATTAACAATAGAAGAACAGCTGGGGGAGTGACCTCAAGCTTTACTACAGAGCAATAGTAATAAAAACTGCATGTTATTGGTACAGAGACAGACATTTTGATCAATAGAATAGAATTGAAGGCCCAGAAATAAAACCACACACTTATGAACACTTGATCTTTGACAAAGAAGCCAAAAATATACAACTGAAAAAAGAAAGCATCTTCTAACTGGTCAAACTGGCTGTCTGTATGTAGAAAAGTGAAAATAGACCCATATTTGTCACCTTGCACAAATCTCAAATCCAAGTGGATCAAGGACCTCAACATAAAACCAGATGCACTGAATCTAATAGAAGAGAAAGTGGGAAAGAGCCTTGAACTCATTGGCACAGGGGAAAATTTCCTAAACAGACCTCCAAATGGCTCACACTCTAAGATCAAGAATTGATAAATGGAACCTCATGAAACAGAAAAGCTTCTGTAAGGCAAAGGACATAGTCAATAAGAAAAATTGGCAACCTATAGATTGGGAAAAAAACCTTCACAACCCCACATCCGATAGAGGGCTAATATCCAAAATATATAAAGAACTCAAGAACCTAACCACCAAAAAACCAAACAACCCGATCAAAAAATGGGGTATAGAACTAAACAGAATTCACAACAGAGGAATCTCAAATGGCTGAGAAGCACCTAAAGAAATGTTTAAAGTCCTTAGTGATCAGAGAAGTGCAAATCAAAATGACCCTGAGAGTCTACCTCACACCAATCAGAATAGCTAAGATCAAAACCTCACGTGACAACACATGTTTGCAAGGATGTGGAGAAAGAGGAACATTTCTCCATTGCTGGTGGGATTGCAAACTGGTACAACCACTCTGGAAATCAATCTGGAGGTTCCTCAGAAAATTGGAAATAGATCTACCTGAAGACCCAGCAATACCACTCTTGGGAATCTACCAAAAAGTTACCCCATGCCACAGGGGTACGTGTTCCACTATGTTCATAGCAGCTTTGTTTGTGATAGCCAGAAGCTGGAAACAACCCAGATGTCCCAGGACAGAAGAATGGATATGGAAAATGTGGTTTATTTACACAATGTAATACTACTCAGCTATTAAGAACGAGGACATCCTGAGTTTTTCAGGCAAATGAACAAAACTAGAAAATATCATCCTGAATGAAATAACTCGGAGCCAAAGGGATATGCATGGTATATACTCACTTATAAGTGGATATTAGGGAAAAAAGAAGTACATAATACCCAAGATACAGTCCACAGAACTCAAAAAGGTCAACAAGCTGAATGATGCAAGTGAGGACGCTTCAGTCCTACTTGGGAGGGAGAAGAAACCAATCACAAGGGGGAGGGAGGGAGGGATCTTGGAGGGAAAGTGAATGGGGATGGGAAGAGGGGAACACGATCTGGTATTGGGTGGGGGAAAAGGACTGAAGCCCTAAGGGCCAACAGAAAGAATGGAAACAGGCAACCTCAGGAGATTGGAGGTTGGGGGGACCCTCCAAAATGTAACAGAGACCTGGGAGGTGAGAGACTCTCAGGACTCAAAGGGAGGGACCTTAGTGAAATGCCCTACATTGGAGAGAGGGAACTTGTAGAGACCACCTCCAGCAGAAAGACAGGGCATCAAGTGAGGGATTGGGTTGCCATCCCACAGTCAAAACTCTGACCCATAATTGTTCTTGTCTGAAAGAACTGCTGGGATGGAAATGGAGAAGAGCCTGAGGAAAAGAAGGTTCAGTGACAGGCCCAAAGTGGGACCCAGCTCAATGGGAGGCCCCAAGGCCTGACACTATTACTGAGGCTATGGAGTGCCCACAGAAAAGGACCTATCATGGCTACCCTCCAAAAGACCCAACAAGCAGCTGAAAAAGTCAGATGCAGATATTTGTACCCAACCAATGGAGAGAAGTTGCTGATCCCTGTGGTTGAAGTAGGTAAAAGCTGGAAGAAGCTGGGGAAGAGGGTGACCCTGTGGGAGGACCAGCAGTCTCAGCTAACCTGGATCCCCGAGATCTCTCAAACACTGGACCACAAACCAGGCAGCATACACCTGCTGATATGAGGCTCCCCCAACAATATACAGCAGACGACTGCCAGGTCTGGGCTCAGACAGAGAAGGTATACCTAACCCTCAAGAGACTGGAGGCCCCAGGGAGTTTAGAGGTCTGGTGGGATGGGGTGGGGGTGGGGAAATCCTCGTGGAGACAGGGGGTGGGGAGGAGGTATGGGATGTGGAACAGTCGGAGGGTAGACCAGGAGAGGAATAAAATCTGGAGTGTAAAAAAATTAAAAAATAAATAAAAGATTAAATTTTTAAAAAAGAGAATAAAACCAAGTGCTACTTTAAAAAATTACATTTATTGAAGTAGATTTTGAAAAATCAAAGCCTACATGTGGCGCCCCATGTTGGGCATCATTTCATAGAAGTTATGGTCTGGTTCTTCCTCCCAACCCCATGCTCCCAGAAGTAAGATTCAAAATCAAAATATATGTACACACACTTTGGCCATATACCTAGGCTCTTCTCGGACTAGATCTAACTTTAATATGCCATTTATTTTAACCTGTATTTTGACAAACTTACCTGTGCTCAAGTACTATGCATCTGCCTTCTCACATCCTCCCATGTGGATCGCTCATGCTGGGCTCTGTCCCAGAATCCTTTCTGCCTCCCGGATGTCCCACCACTATTTTCTGCCGAAGCCATAGGCCATAAGCTTTTTAATTGACATGTAATGCATCCATATAATACACAAGATATTCTCACTACACAGAAGAAAGATAACATTGTGAAAAGAATCTGTTTTTAGAGGCCAGCCTGCCCATGCCACATGATGTGGCTGTAGATAACCCAGAGGCCCACTCACAGCCATACCACATGGTACAGGTAGAAGAAAACACTCAGAGGCCCATGTGCTGCTTAGCCCACCTGCCGGGATCCAACAGAGTTAGGATTTTTCTTATTAACCTAGGTAATGCCATTTTGTATTAGAGTTAGGCTTGGAGTGATTAAAGGCCTAAGTCCCTGCTCCTTATGTGCTTCCCAGGGACCAGGCACATTCCTTATGGTTGAGCAATTAAACAGTAAAGATATATGGTCAAGCCATTAAACAGTAGAGATATATGGCCAGCAGTTAAGCAGTAAAGATAGTTGCTATGATAATGTATCTTATCTGTTCAAGGAATTTCATTTACATTAGATTGTTCCACTTCATGGAATTCTCTCCCATCCCTGCTGCTTCCCTGCTCTTCCTTACATAAACTTGTATAGAACAAAGCCATTCAGAGCTTGATCAGAATACAGGTTTGCTCTTATTTCTCATGTCTCTTGTCCTTCACTTGTCAGTCCCCTCCTTAGGTCTACATTGATGACCCTGTAGGCTGGGGCACCCACCTATAGCAGGAGTCACTATAAATGTGTACAAGTATGTGATGGAAAGAGGAAAGAGGAAAAGCAGAACAATTTGAGCATTTTAAAGAGAGTTGGAACTGGAGATGTGAGGGTAGAAAGAATAGCCTGGTTTAGGTAGCCTGCCCTGCCAAGTGAGGCCATGTTAAAGTCCCAGCCAGTGCTGGGACTGGGGGGTTCATGTCTAGTCCACTGCCATGCAGCATCAGGTATCTGTGTTGATATCTGTGGCTCATATCACTACTAAGACCATGTGGAAGTCTCCAGTCTGAGCTGCCTCATTGGACCACGTTGATGTCCAAGAGCTGTGCAGAGCTGGCCCTGTCCCTCCAGTTGGAGCACTCAGGAGAGCTGGCCCTGCAGATAACATATCCAGCACAGTAGAGCTGGCCCTAGTGGCAGGGATGCAGGTGAGCTGGGTCTGAGAGTGTGAGCACTGCAGAGCTGGCCTTGCCACTCATCTACCATTCAGAGAGGCCTTAAACTACAGTGACTCACTGCAGTGAACATTTCCAAGGAAAGATGTGTAGGCAAAAGGTACACAGTGGGACACACTGGGATACACTACAGCTTCCACACAGGATGTTTTGTGTTGTTGTTGTTGCTATTTTTGGATTTTTTAAATTTTCTTTGAAAGAAGGTTGCAAGGCCAGAGGCAGATATGAGGAGACAGGGGAGATAAATGGGATTTGGGTACATGATGTGTACCCACAAAAAAATAAAATGTTTTTGAAAATCCAATTAAATCTGTTTTCAGTGAAAGGGAAAAGGTGGTTCTTCAAAGTGTTAATGACATTGACAATTTGCAACTAAATTAATGTTGCTTTTAAAACATTAATGCTATTAACACTAAAAGTAGAATTTGAGACCTAGCTGTCAATTATCAGAATACTAACATTTCCATGTGTACTCAACAGTGAGGGGCTAACTGTGGGGTGACTTGCATGAAGCAGACTAATTCCTAGCACCCAGAACCTACAGAGATGGAAGCATGAAGAGACACAAACAGGATTCCATGAATAATTCATAAGACAAAATCAATAAAGACATTTGACAAATGTGAAGTTTTTAATGCTGAAAATAAAGAAACTAGGGATAGAAGAACGTGGCAATGCAGCCGGATGTGGGATCAGCACAAGGAAGCTGCTGTGGTCGCTTCTATTCAGTATTCTCTTAGAATACTACACAGAACATAAGACAACACAAAGAAATCAAAGTGGCCAGTTAAATGATTCTAAACTATATCTGATATGACAGGAACTTAGTTTTAGAATATCCTAAAGACTCTACAAAACAAGCTGGAAATGGAGAACACACACGCCAATCTGAGCTCTACTTCTGTGAAATAATATTGCATGCAACCAGATGTCCTGTTGCTGTCATATGCATAAAGAGGCCAAGTAACAAGGAGACTCAAGGGGTGACCCATAGATATGCCCAGGAAGGAAAATAGACTAGATTGCGGGGGCATTGGAATGAGGGGTGAGGCAAGGAAGGGGAGAGAGGGAAGGAGGGAAAAGGTACTAGGAGAGAAGATTGGAAATGGTGGGGGGAGAAGCATTTCAGGAGGAATGTGGAAACCTAGTGCAGTGAAACTACCAGAAAACTTTGAAAATTACTCTAGAGAAGATGATTAGTAATGAGGGATATGGAGCCTGAACTGGCCATCTCCTGTAACCAGGCAAGGTTTCTGGCAGTGGGTCTGAGATACCAAGTCAGACACAAAATCTATGACTACAATCTCCTGCCTGCAAAATGTGCTGGGGTAATGGTAGCACAGACTTGTGGGAGTGGCCATGCAAGGACTGGTCCAACTTGGAGCTAACACTATGAGGGGGAGTCAATGTCTGACACAGCTTAGATGGCTAGGAATCAGAGATGAGAGAGCCCAAATATTCAGGATATAAAAAACAAGAATGGTGAATCCAAGAACACATCAAAACAATCATTCACCACAATCAAGTAGACTTCATCGCAGGGATGCAGGGATGGTTCAATACCCAGAAATCCATCAATGTAATTCACTACATAAACAAACTCAAAAAAAAAAACCACATGGTCATTTCAATAGATGCTGAAAAAGCCTTTGACAAAATTCAACTTCCCTTCACGATAAAAGTCTTGGAAAGATCAGGAATTCAAGGCCTATACTTAAACATAGTAAAAGCAATATACAGCAAACCAGTAGCCAACATCAAACTAAATGGAGAGAAACTTGAAACATTCCCACTAAAATCAGGGACTAGACAAGGCTGTCCACTCTCTCCCTATCTATTCAATGTAGTACTGGAAGTTCTAGCTAGAGCAATTAGACAACAAAAGGAGGTCAAAGGGATACAAATTGGAAAGGAAGAAATCAAAATATCACTATTTGCAGATGATATGATCATATACTTAAGTGACAAGAAAAACTCCACCAGAGAACTGCTACAGCTGATAAACAACTTCAGCAAAATGGTGGGATATAAAATAAACTCAAACAAATCAGTAGCCTTCCTATACTCGAAGGATAAACAGGCTGAGAAAGAAATTAGGGAAATGACACCCTTCACAATAGTCACAAACAATATAAAGTATCTTGGTGTGATTCTAAACAACCAAGTGAAAGGTATATATGACAAGAACTTCAAGTCTCTGAAAGAAAGAAATCGAAGAAGACCTCAGAAGATGGAAAAATCTCCCATGCTCATGAATCGGCAGGATTAACACAGTAAACATGACCATCTTGCCAAAAGCAATCTACAGAATCAATGCAATCCTCATCAAAATTCAAACTCAATTCTTCATAGACTTAGAAAGAGCAATCCTAAAATTCATTTGGAACAACAAAAAACCCAGGATAGCAAAAACTATTCTCAACAATAAAAGAACTTCTGGGAGAATCAGCATCCCTGACCTCAAGCTGTACTACAGAGCAGTAATGATAAAAACTGCATGGTATTGGTACAGCTAGGGATGGAAGATGGGTGTGGGTGAGTGGGTGGGGGAGCACCCTCATAATTGCAGGGGGAGGGCAATGGGATAGGGGGTTTCTGAAGGAGAGACCTGGAAAGGGGAAAACATTTGAAATGTAAATAAAGTAAATATCAAAAATAAAAGGGAATTCATCTTGGTGACAAAGCAGAGTAATTACTCTGTGATAATTTCAAGTATACCTGGGACTGTGCATATGACCTGGTTTATTTTGAGTGGTTAAAATACATGATGCTACAGAAAGCATTTGAGTGTATAGTGCACATGTGAGAGCCTCTGTAGCCCATTTTATACTCCCAACTGTCCACTGTAACAATTCGTTTTATCTGTTGTGCATTCACTTTGTCTTTTTCTCTATCTCTTTATTCCTCAAGAAGTATAGAGAAGCACAGTTTGAACTATGACTTTTACATTTCAACATTTCAAAGAATTATATTTAATCTCCTCTTTTAAGAGTTGTCTCCCAGGAAATCAACAGAGAGAACTCTTAAAACCTGTGATAGGATGCTATGGTGTCCCCCTCCTCAGTAGATGACGTCTAGCATGATGTGGCAGGGAAAAGACTCAGCACCATATTCTGGGCAGGCCACTGAGAGGTTGCCCCCACCCCAGTTAGTATATAGATAACACATCTTGGATTTTTGGCTGGGAGTGAAGGAAGGGGAGGTAGCAAGGGTTGGGGGAGAACAGAGAAGGCCTAGGAAGGATATGCGACAGGAGCCTATGATGTGAAATCCCCAAAGAATCAATAAAAATACTATGTTGGAAAAAAAAGTCTCTTAATAAACACAAGTTCTACTTCATACCAGCTTATACTGACTTTATTTTCCATGGCAACATTACAAGTGCATCTTTAGTGAAGCTGAGCACTAAATCATTCTAGGAACTCTTGAGGCTTTTTGCAACAGTGTGGAACCATGCATCTCTCCGTGCTGCAACTAACGCTAATTCACTTGAGTGACTAAAATTTAAAAGTGTGAACCACTTCCACCACAATGCAGCTTACATTCTTATCAAGATTACATGAAATACTTCAGAGTGAAGGCTACCATCTGTACCATTATGTAAAACACAATTCATTAAAAAGCAAAAGCAAAAAGGGCACATGCTGTCCAATTTCAGAGGACAGTTAAAGAAGATGTCAAAAGAAGGTAACAGAAAACTCTGTAAATGCTTAATACATTTGTATATATTAGACACAAAGGTCAAAACAGAAGTAAGAAACTTCAATTTACCCCCCCCCAAAACAGGATGCATTTATCACAGAAGACTCAGAGCATCCAAGGTCTGAAGACTCCTGACGTAGGGTCTTATGGATTCTGAGGGTTAGCTATATGTTTGATCCACAATCTAAGTTGTTGATGACTTAGTGATCCTGTTTGCTGTATTGATCTCTGCTTTGTTTTGGAGACAGAGTCTCACGTTCAATCCTGCCTTGTTCTTATACACAGGTGTGTCCCAGGGTCACAGACATGTCTCACCATGCTGGCTGCACCTGAGTAGTAACGATCATTTTCACCACATAACTTTGCTCCATGTTTTATCCCAGCAATAAAGAAATGCCGCCATTCTACTGTAGGATGAGAAGAGGGGTCGCTCATTCATCATGGCCACCTGACTGGCTGACTGGCCTTTGCATCACCAGCTCGGTTGGTGGCCACACATCGGTACTCTCCAGCATCTTCACTTCTGACATTGTCTATTCGGAGTCCACACTTCGTTGGGGACAGTGTGATCCTCTCTGTGACCTGCAGATTGTGGTTATTGAATAACCAATGAATGGAGATTCCAATGTCGGGTGAAACACAGGTGAAAGTCACAGATCTGTGTGCTTTGACTGTGGTGTCAGTGATTCGCACAAAGGGCTCTGTCACAGGCTCTGTGAGAAAACAGAAGGGGACAAGATGATCATAATCCTTCAGAGAGCTCCAGCATCCCCTCTTTAGTGAATACTTTAAAAAGCCTCCTAGGGGGAGAAGTTGGAGCTGTGACTCTAGATGTATCTTGTGCTTTTTATCAGACACCCAGGGCCTGGGTGACCCTGATTCACTCACTGTGTCTCCTATGTCTCAGTTTCCATGTAACAGAACATGTAATAATCACTGCTGGGTCTGGGCGTTAAGCTTAGGTGTGAGCAATGGCCTGACCTTCGGGTGGAGGAGCTGCTCAAATCAGCAGTATCTATTACTATTTAACTGCAGAAATGAATTCTCTATGCTGGACTCATGAGAACAAGGAGCTGCCTGGAAAATTGTCAACTCTGTCACTCTCCTTGGGAACCTGACCTTTCTGTAAGTCTCCTAAGCCCATCAGAACAGTAGGCTTATGTCCTGACACCTGTTCACTGAGCCTCAGGAGGAGGAGATGCACAGGTGACCTACATGGCTGCATCTGCCATGGCAGTACACAGCTGGTTCTACACTATATTGGTCTTGGACAGTCAATAAAGACTTTTTCTCTGTCAGCTCTGACAGGAAATCAAAACAAGCATTGACAAAAAGTTCCCCAGTGTGACCTAGACTCCAGCCAGAGGCAAAGTTTTGCAGCTGGGTTTCCTGGTGCTCTCTGTGAAGACCCCATAGCCCCCTCATCCAGTGCCTGCCTGACTCCCACAAGGTCTCTCTTAGGGACACAGGCATAGTGAGAATCCCAAGTGTCTGCAGTGAGGCTGACTTCCTCATACTGAGTTATTACACACACGTTCTTCTCTGTGGAGGTAGAGACAGGTGAGGGATTCTGATTGACTGCAGTTTGTCTACACAATGTGTGTCCTACAGTAAGTGCCCAAACCCCAGTATGGAGACTCAATGCATCAGGGTAGAGAGCAGGCACAACCCAATCCTGACAGTACAGTGTATGAAGCAGGATAAGTCATACCCAG
>JAPYYD010003604.1:0-13958 GCA_028551405.1 Uromys caudimaculatus | reverse complement strand
GGGGGGGGGGGGGGGGGGGGGGGGGGGGAGGTGGAATTCCCTCCTAGAAGCGGGTTGGGGAGGGGATGGGGGGTATCCAAAGAGGAGACTCAGAAAAGGGGAAACATTGGAAATGTACATAAAGTATCAAAAATAAAAAAGGAGGGGAAAAAATAGGTATTTAAAACGAAGTTAGAAATCATACTGTTTTTTTTTTTTTAAGTAGTAGTATATTCTTCTCTATGACCCATGGCATCATAAGCCACAGATAATCAGTTGTGTTTTCAGTTTTTTGCATGAATTTCTTCAAAAGAAATACTAAAAATGGATAATTAAAAAGAGTTCAATGTTTATAGCAATTATAGAAATTCAAATAGTAACTTCAAGATTTCTTGTTACCTTAGCCAGAATGTCTATAATGATGGAAATAAATGTGGAAAAACAGAAAAAAAAAACCACATAATTCTGAACTCTGGAAAAAAAAATGAGTTAATCTCATATTGAGAATGGCAGGCATTGGAACCAGCTCCAAACCAGGCTCTCCCTGTCTTGGAACACATAACCATGACACGCTATTGAGAGGACCATGACAACCAGTCAGGTAGCATAAAAACCTAGAGTTCTCCATGCTAATTAGATACAGATAGGCCCCAAGTATTAACCAGTGAGCTTCCCTTCCTGAAAAAGGTATTTAATCCCTGGTTCACCCTGAGAAAGACACATACATTCACATCTGCCGTAAATAAAGCAGTTTCAACAAGCAAGGACCATCTCCTTCATCACACAAGGATCACTGTGGGGAAGGCCTTCATTGTAAAGAACCACAGCTAGATCTCCCAGAGAAAGCCATCTCTCTTTCAGCACTTCAGTATTCCCAACACTCACTCAAACCAGATTCTGCCCTGTCCCAGGTCCAAGAGAAAGTTCTTTGTTTGAATTCTTTAACACAATATTGACATATTTTAGTTTTCTCTGAGATTATCTTTGATCCATTAACTGATGAAGAAAATAAGCATCAAGGAAAAAAATAATAATAATTGAACATCATAGTGGTAATTGAAATTTACATCTGGCTCTGAGTTCTCTGACAGCCAAGACAAAATCTGAGACATGAACAACTGCATTAATGGTCTTATCAGAAATGGGAAAATAGCAGGATATAAAATTAACTCAAACAAATCAATAGCCTTCCTATACTCAAAGGACAAACAGGCTGAGAAAGAAATTAGGGACATGACACCCTTCACAATAGTCACAAAAAATATAAGGTATCTTGGTGTGACTCTAACCAAACAAGTGAAAGATCTGTATGACAAGAACTTCAAGTCTCTGAAGAAAGAAATCAAAGAAGACCTCAGAAGATGGAAAGATCTCCCATGCTTGTGGATTGGCAGGATTAATACAGTTAAAATGGCCATCTTGCCAAAAGCAATCTACAGATTCAATGCAATCCAAATTCCAACTCAATTCTTTATAGAGTTAGAAAGAACAATTCTCAAATTCATTTGGATCAACAAAAAACCCAGGATAGCAAAAGCTATTCTCAACAACAAAAGAACTTCTGGGGGAATCAGCGTCCCTGACCTCAAGCTGTACTACAGAGCAGTAGTGATAAAAACTGCATGGTATTAGTACAGTGACAGGCAGGTAGATCAATGGAATAGAATCAAAGGCCCAGAAATGAACCCACACACTTAGGGTCACTTGATCTTTGACAAAGGGGTTAAAACCATCCAATGGAAAAAAGACAGCATTTTCAACAAATGGTGCTGGTTCAACTGGCAACCAACATGTAGAAGAATGCAAATTGATCCATTCCTATCTCCCTGTACAAAGCTCAAGTCCAAGTGGATCAAGGACCTCCACAGAAAATCAGATACACTGAATCTAATAGAAGAGAAAGTGGGGAAAATTCTCGAACACTTGGGCACAGGGGAAAAGTTCCTGAACAGAACACCAATGGCTTATGCTCTAAGATCTAGAATCGACAAATGGGACCTTATAAAATTCCAAAGTTTCTGTAAGGCAAAGGACACTGTCAATAGGACAAAATGGCAACCAACAGATTGGGAGAAGATCTTTACCAATCCTAAGTCTGATAGATGGCTAATATCCAATATATACAAAGAACTCAAGAAGTTAGACTCCAGAGAACCAAATAACCCTATTAAAAAATGGGGAACAGAGCTAAACAGAGAATTCTCAACTGAGGAAACTCGCAGGGCTGAGAAGCACCTAACAATATATTCAACATCCTTAGTCACCAGGGAAATGCAACTCAAAACAACTCTGAGATTCCACCTCATACCAGTCAGAATGGCTAAGATCAAAAACTCAGGTAACAGCAGATGCTAGTGAGGATGTGGAGAAAGAAGAACACTCCTCCATTGCTGGTGGGATTGCCAGCTGGTACAACCACTCTGGAAATCAGTCTGGCTGGCTGTTCCTCAGAAAATTGGACATAGTACTACCTGAGGACCACTCCTGGGCATATACCCAGAAGATGCTCCAACATGTAATAAGGACACATGCTCCACTATGTTCATAGCAGCCATATTTATAATAGCCAGAAGCTGGAAACCACCCAGATGTCCCCCAACAGAGGAATGGATACTGAAAATGTGGTACATTTACACAACAACTTAAAAACAACAACTTCATTAAATTCGCAGGCAAATGGATGGAACTTGAAAATATCATACTGAGTGAGGTAACTCAGTCACAAAAGAACAAACACAGTATGTACTCACAGATAAGTGGATATTAGCCCAAAAGTTGGGAATACCCAAGATTCAATTCACAGACCACATGAAGCTCAAGAAGAAGGAAGACCAAAGTGTGGGTGCTTCAGTGCTTCTTAGAAGGGGGAACAAAATACTCACAGGAGGAAATATGGAGACAAAGTGTGGAGCAGAGACTGAAGGAAAGGCCATCCAGAGACTGCCCCACCTGGGGATCCATCCCATACACAGCCACCAAACCTGTACTTTATTGTAGATGCTGGTAAGTGCTTTCTGATAGAAGCCTGATATGACTGTTTCCTGAGAGGCTGTGCCAGAGTCTTGACAAATACAGAGATGGATGCTGGCAACCAACCATTGGAGTGAACATGGGGTCCCTGATGGAAGAGTTGGAGAAGGGACTGAAGGAGCTGAGGGGGTTTGCAGCCCCACAGAGGGAGCAACAGTGTCAACGGGCCAGATCCCCCCCCCCCCAGAGCTCCTGGAGACTGGACCACCAACCAAAGTGACCTATGACGCTGGCCACATATGTAGCAGAGGATGTCCTTGTTGGAGGAGAGGCCCTTGGGCCTGATTGTGTTCAATGACCCAGTGTAGGGGAATGCCAGGGCAGGAGAATGGGAGTGGGTAGGTGGGTGGGGGAACACCCTCATAGAAGCAGGGGAGGGGGGATGGGATAGGGGGTTTCTAAAGGGGAGACCTGGAAAGGGGGAAACATTTGAAATGTAAATAAAGAAAATATCCAATAAAAAAGAAAAAGAAAAAGAAAAGGGAAAAGAAATCTTTACTCAGAACTGGTTGATGAATAATGTTTTGCCTTTTAAAATTAGTGGTGTAAAATGACATATGTAGTATAATATTCTCACTGATAAGTGGATATTAGCCATAAAATACAGGATAACCATGCTATACTCCATAGGCCCAAAGAAGCTAAACAAGAAGGAAGGCCCCAGTGAGGATGCTTGAATGTCACTTAGAAGGGGGAATAAAATAGTCCTAAGAGGCAGATGGAGGCAGGGAACTGGTTGGGAGAGGGTATGGGGAGGGGAATAGAGGGTGTTTTAGATCAGGTGTGGGGAGGGACAGATACTATATAACAGATGGCCGGTTCAGGTTCCTTATCCTCCGTTGCTAGAAGTCTCAGCTATGGTTAACCTCATAGATTCCTGGGAGTTTCCATTGTCCTAGATTTCAGATTGAAGTGGAAATTTCTGGTTTCTTTGGAGAACCCTTTGTGTGATGTGATGTTTTTCTGGAAACTGTCTCATGAGAGAATGATTTTGCTGAAGCAGATACATGTAAGTATGTTTTGCTAGAACAGACATGCAATGTTTTTCTGGAAGCAGCCTAGAAAAGGGGCATATGATGTTTTGCTAGAGAGAATGCTTGAGAAAAGATGCGATGTTTGGAAAGGATATAAATATAACCCAACAAACAATGGATGACACTCTATGGTATTAGTGTGCTTTATCATTTATTACTAGGCCATCATTTGTCATGACTTCATAGAAAAAAACTCCACCAACAAACTTCTGATGATGTTCCACAGACTTCATAGTAATGTTAGGCAGTATTTTTTTTTACTCACTGTGGAATGATACCTGTGTATTGCTCAGCAAGGCTCAGGTAGAATGGTCTCATTTCTTTTTTTATCAGACTTGTTTTTCTACATGGGAGAAAGTTGGAGAGCCAACTTGGAGACAATAATGTCAAATTAGGTTCTATTCTCTTTTTTTCTGAGTCTTAAGAGGATAAGCCTCAACGAGAGGAAGCAAAGCAGTAAGGATCTACCTGTGAGACCATGAACAGAGAAAGGCTAGGTTCGTTGGAACAAACAAGATTTTAAAAGGCCTGAGTCCTATGACAGTTGTAGTGATACACTGAAATTCTTCAGTCATTTGCCTAACTCTTGCTAGAATAGAAAAATATGAGGGCCTAAATCTAGATGGACTGTGAAACTATGAATAGTGAGTCTTCCAAATTCTCTTTATCACTGGTTGAAAAATGCTCAGATTCCCAGACAATGTATACCGCTTCTCTTTTTCAGTTTTTTTCCTCGTCCCTGCTCTTCATAAAGCATTTGGCATTTACAAAGGCAAAATTGGAATGAATCACAAGGATGTATAAGTAAGAAATTAGAAAGTAAATTACTAAAGTCAAACAATAAATCAATGCTGAAATAAGCACATAATACCAATGCTTGGAACATTTGGAAACTCAGCCAGTGACAAATATCAAGATTCTGAGAATTCTATACAAATATCTGGGAGATATTTCCTATCTCCTGTGTACTAAGCAAACAAATCAAGGCTGTGCTCTAGATACAGTCAAGACTTCTGGCAGTCCCACATCTGGCAAAATGTCATTCTCAATGAGCTCAGCACATTCCTTTTATGACAGTAAAAAGAGAAAACAAAATAAGAACCATAGAAAGGTGCACTGATAGAAGCAATGTCCTATTGTATAGCCCTTCCTTAACCAAAGCTACCCCTCTACAGTGATGACTACTGTGGTGGATATTTTGACCAC
Source organism: Uromys caudimaculatus (assembly GCA_028551405.1). Lineage (NCBI taxonomy): Eukaryota > Metazoa > Chordata > Mammalia > Rodentia > Muridae > Uromys > Uromys caudimaculatus. The sequence goes on along the minus strand of JAPYYD010003604.1, from coordinate 8,709 downwards.
TCCTCCATGCTAGCATGTTTAACAGTAAGGCTTCTACAGTTTATTATTCTTTCTATAGTTAAACAAAATGGTATGTCAATCAGGCTTTAAGGTTTTGCCATCATTGTGAGAAACACCAGAATATCAAAAATTTACTGCCTCATTTATAACTGGCACGTAGCCTGAGACCAATCATGTGGTTAAGCTGTTTAGATCAGTCCTTGATGGCCTTCAATGAATGTCTCTCCTAACTCAGCCTCAGAGACCACTTAAATGCATCAGCACATTATTTCAGTTAAACTATATCCAAAGATACACTATAAATATTGCCAGGAAGTCATCTATTTTATTTCCCACCTCCATCATGCCCATTTATATTATGCCAGATAAAATCATCAGTATAATCTAAGAAAATTAGTTCCAACAATATAAAATGCACCACCACCTCGACAATTTTTACATTTTGCATTGCAAATAATGTATACCACATTATTCCCTTGCTAACAGAAATTTAAATTCCCAGATATAAAGCAGTAAGTTTCTCTCATACTTTCTTCTAAAACTTCTTAATCCCAAATGTCCCAAATTAGAAATTCAAGACTTAAATCCTTGTTTCTCAAAGCATCCTTAATAGAGGTCCTGACTGGGACCTGTCTGGTGGCACCTCTTTTATATACTGCTTTACTTGTTGGACTCCAGATATTCTTTTGGAATATTTAGCTGTGCTACTCTGTATCAATTCTGATGTGCTAGAATGAGTTCCTAGGCATTTTGAGTAGCTTCATGGCCACTGTGAACTGCAGACAGAAGGAAGAGCTGAAAAGAGAGCAACTAAAAAGCTGAAGAGGCCATGTCACCTTCCATATGGAGTGCACTGAAGAGTCGAACATCCATTCTGGGGCATGATAGTGCATGATGACCCGAGTCTAAGCTAAATTTTTGATGTTAGAGCAGCACTGTGCTTTACGAAACCAGAGTACCAAAAGCTGCTTGTAAGTAATAAATAGAGAGGTCCAGCAAAACTTGGGACTACTGGAAACTGTATCTGTGCATGTCATGAAGACCTTTTCTCATCAGTAGATATATGGATACATGGAGCCTTAGTACTAAAGAAGAAATGAGAAAATGGTAAATTTTTGTCCTTGGGTCCTGAAATGATCAGAGTTGATACTAGATTAAAATATTTATGTAGTATGTCTGGAACAGAAGTCCCTCCTAACTCATGGCATGAGAGGCAAATTTTCATAGCCCATTTCAGGATCCTGATGAACTTTCAGAGTTGTTGTTTTTTTTTCCCCATAGCCTAGAAGTTGCAGGAGGAACATGTACAATATGTGACCACATAGCCAGACACAATCCTCCTATTACATTAAATTTAACCAAATGTGTATTTGGTAGGAAGTGGCTCATCTTTTTACCCTCTCTTTTCTGGGTTAGGACTTTGGAATCAGGAAGGATTGTCTTCCCCTTATTCTACATAGATGTTTTCCAGAACCACCCCAGTCCAAGATTTTAGGGGAAGAAAAAGAGTTCTGATCTCCGAGGATGGCTTCACCTTACCTGAGTCTTCATTAAAGCAGTTGGATCCTGAATGTAGGAGCATGCCCAAACCTTTTTCTTATGAATCCCTTCCTTTGAAACTTATCTTAAAGAAGCAGAGTATGACAAAGTCTTCTTAGACTAATTTTGGACCCGAAACCTCTGAATCTTAGTTCTTCCTCAAACTGTCTTTGTCTCTGTGGCATCCAGAAGAGAATTGGCCAGCTCATGTCTAGCCTTTTCTGCCAAAAAGACCCTCCTAATAAAGGAGGGCTTATAGGGGAGCATTTAGACTCTTCAGTTCTCTCAACAGATATTGGTTGTACATGTACTAATTGCCATGTATGGTAAAAGTCAGACAGAGCCATAGAATGTTTGCTTCTTTTACAACTGCATTCATCAATTATTTATAGTATCTTAAATACTTATAATAAAATTTAGGAATTTTCTCTGATGGTTTCACCTGGCCTTCCTCAAAGTGCTGCTCTAGCTTTCCATATATCTTTAGAATCTCTTGTTCAAGATAGTCTGCATACCTTTCCAGTGCCCTGCTCTTTGGTTTTTTAATTTTTGATAATCAAGCATCAAGTTTATAATAGACAGTTGACTAAAGAAAGTTTGTAGTTTGTAGCTGTAGTCGTTTGAATGAGATATTGCCCCCATCATGGCATTTGAATACTTGGTCTTCCTCTGGTGGCACAGTTAGGATAAGTTTAGTAGGTGTGGTCTTGCTGGAGGAGGTATGTCAATATCATTTCCAGTTCACTCTCTCCACTTTGTGTTTGTGCTTTAAGGATGTGTGCTCCAGCTGCATTGCCTGTCTGCTACCATGTTTCTGAACTCCTGGGCTGGTGAGGAATTCTTATGAAGATGGAACCATAAACCCAAATAAACCCCCCTTCCTTCTATAAGTTGCCTTAGTCACGGTGTTTTATCTCAGCAATAGAGAAGTAATTAATACAGAAGTTGTTGAAATATTAATCTTCTGCTTTTCTTTATTTCCCCAACCCCAGAAGGGCCGGAGGCACTTTGAATCTTTAGTTCCCTGCTTTGCATCATTTATGCTTATAATTCTTTGTCTGCTAAGCATCTTCCTCCCCTTGTCTTCCAATAGACCCTAACTGAAGAATATCTTTCATAGGTTTTGTGAACTGAAATTGGAGCTTCTGCTATGGGTTATGTTAGAGAAGGCTAAATAGTTATAACAAATAGACCCAGACAAAGTGTCTGAACACCATCAATGTGTGTTTCTCTTTTGAATACCAGTGTTTCATTTGTGTTTGTTGTGTAAGATCATTAACTAAGTAGGTTTCACTTAGTTATTCAAAGCCTCATTCAAGTGGACTGACTCTGTTACTTTCAAACTGCAGATTTCACAGTTGTTCTTGTCATTGCAATTTCCACCATGAGAAAGATGGAAAGAACATAGCTGCTGTTCATGTAGAAGTTACCATGGGCCAGGCCTGGAAGTGACACATAATTTCTACCCTCAGTCCATTAAAGAAAATTTTAGCCCATGTCTGTATCTGTAGATGAAAAAAATCTAGTGATCCTGCGCCTATTGATCTGCTTGTATATCTATCAGTAAGGAAGATGGACAGATTAGATTTCAGTTAATAGTGATCTCCATCATATATACATATCTCATGTTGTATGATTTAAACCAAGTTTGCCATCTTTAAAGCTCTGGCTTTATTAGTAGATGATCATCATTGTATATGCCAATAGTGATATCAGTTTTCATGGTTTCTTTTGTCACAGCCACTGTTCAGCTTTTATTTCTCTCAGGGTTTCTAGAAACCTTTATATATGTCTCACTATATTGCCTAGGCTGGTCTGAAGCTCATTATGCAGACCAGATTGGCCTCATACTCACAGAAATTTACATGTTTTTACTTCTCAAATGCTGCAGTTAAAGCTGTGTGCCACTATTTCCATCTAGAACCTTCTTACAGAGTGAGTTCCTGGCCTGCTAGTCTATTTAAATTCTTAAACATCAATTTTCCTAATAAGATGTTTCTTCCCCACAATGTTTGCTGCATCTCATGACCTTCTATCTCATTCTACACATCATCTTTATTCCATTCCATCCATTTGCTTAAATTATGGAGGTCCAAAATATAAAGTAAGTCTAAATTATATACTAAAAAGCAACTGTATTGGCACCACTTACATACTGATGGCATGGGGTTTTACATTGAAAAGTAGCTCACTGAATATATATTAATCAGGTAAAAAAGGGAGAAAGCCTTTTATTGAATCCTGCATATTTTGTAATCTCTCTTTATTTCAGCATCTTAATGTAAATTTTATACCAACTAGCACAGTAAGTGGGAGGGCTTTGTTTGCTTGTTTGTTTAAAATTTTTGAGACAAGAACTCTCTATATTGTCTTAGCTGACTAGGAACTCATTCCGTAGCCAAGGGTGGCCTAGAACTCACTAAGTATCCTTGATTTGTCTTGAACTCATGGAAATCTTCCTGCCTTTGATTTTGGGGTGCTGTAATTATGAATATGTGCTACTACGCCCAGCTTTGTTTGTGTTTATATTATTTGTTTGTTTGTTTGTTTTTACATAGTTTAGGCTAGACTCAAACTGATAGTTCTTGTACCTCTGTTTCCAAAATGTTCATAGTAAATTATTAGGAAAGAAGTAAAAATAGACTTGTAATAGTGGACTTTCAGTCAGGAGTAGAGCTATTTGTCACAATGATTGCAGCCAATAATCTGATCTTTATCTTAATGGCATTTGGCTTGTTATTGTGGTACAATCAGTACCTGGTTGTACAAGACAAACAATTTCCAGTTGGAGCTCTCAAAAATGTTGCACCAAGGAAACAACTTAATCCACTTCATTAAAGGTTTTTCAAGATGAATGCTAGAAATAAGGTGAAGGCTAGGAAGAAGCCAAGCAAAAGCATGGTTTCCAGCAAAGCCTGAACTCTTCAATGGAAGTTACTGCAGAGATATCCAAACCTGAGGGAAGAGAGCTTGGCTTTGATAGTCCTAGACGTAATTCCCACAGTGTAAGCTGTCTAAATGTGCCTTAACTTTTACCCCATTCGCCTTCCCCTTTTAATCTATCTCATTGTATTCTGTCTTCTCATCTCCATCATGAACTCCTTAGTATTAGTCCTCACAATCACTCCATAAATATAACTTCCTTAGAGAAGGAATTTCTTTTTATCTGAAAGTATTCTTTAATTTGTATATATTGATCATTTTTCAGGGACTGAAGATATGCCTCAGCAGTCTAGGATGCTTGCTGCACAATCACGAGGACTGGAGTTCAGATCCCAGCACCCATGTAGTTCACATTCATAGCCACAGCTCTGAGTGGAGCAAAAAGAAGATCTCTGGGGCTTTCTGGCTTCTAATCTAGCAAAGAAAATGAAAGTCCCAGGTTCAAGGAGAAATACTCCCTGAAAGAAATAGGTAGAGAGTGATGAAAAAAGACCAATGACCACTTATGGCTTCCACATCTTCACACACACACACACACACACACACACACACACACACACACACACACACACCAATAAATAAATAAATAAATAAATAAATAAATAAATAAATAAACCTTTTTAAGGTTTATTTCCATGTGGATATGCACATTTGTGTAAATGTATGCAAATGTCTGCTGAGTCTAGAAGAGAGCATCAGCTCTCCTGAAGGTGGAGTCACAGGTGGTGATGAGCAGCCTGACATGGGTGCTGGGAACCAAACTCAGGTCCTCTGGAAGGGCAACAAGTACTCAATCACTGAGTCATCTCTGTAACTCCAATAAATCTTTTAAATATTAAAACAAAACAAAAAAAAGGTTTTCCAAATACAGAGTATAGACTACTAGAATTATGTACTAAATCAGAACTTTGGAAGAAATGATATGGAAATCTGCATATTCAACAAGCTTCCTAGTTTTCTGTATATAAATTAATTGTTTTGCAGAACAGAATATAAAATTGCAAGATACTAAGATAGCAAAATATATTAGACAATACATTAACCAGATAGTTTAAGTAATAACTTTGGGATATTTTTATTACTATCATATTCAGAGAATCATTAAACTTGAGACTATGCAGAAGATTTTAAGCCAAGACAGCATGTTGGCAACTCTAACATAGCCTGTATTAATTGGTGAGGGCAATTCATGATATTCAATCCTGAAAAGAAATAATAGAATGACAAAACTATATTTAGCTTTCAATTATCTCAAGTAGAGACTTTATGCAGAGTATTGGTGAATTATAACTAACAGCCAAGCTTCCCTTATAAGTTCTAAATAGCCAGACCCTTCAAACATTTATATTTGTCACAGTTTCATATTTTGAGAATTAGGTCAAAATCTGTATTTATTTAAGATTGTCCCACCCTTTCTGGATAGAATATTTCACATCACCTGATCTGTCCTAACAGTTCAAATCTTCTCACTATTTTCTTACAAATATGATTTCTAGAGGCAGTTAACAATAATGCTTTGGTTACTGGATTTATGAATAATTTCTATTCCTCTCTGGTCCATGGAGATGGCTCATTCCTTTTGAAATTCAAGTTTTACTTTCTCTGTGGAGTGTGTGTGTGTGTGTGTGTGTGTGTGTGTGTGTGTGTGTGTGTGAAAGAAATGGAGGAACCCCACTCACTCCTCTTAAACATTTGACACATGATCAAGGCCAAATATCTCTTCTTCCTCCAGAGGGTCTAGATAAGAGTATTATATGAGAGATACATGCTGAAACCTCCCATATCCATTACTAATTAAGAAAACACCCCCCAGACATGGCCACAGTCCAATCCAATAGAGACATTTCCTCATTTTAGGCTCCATCTTCCCAGGTGACTCTAGTTTGTGTTAAGTTGAGAAAACCTAACGAGAGCACAACCTCTGTATGACATGAAAGTACAAGAAGTACACAGAGATTAATTACTTTTCCTGAGACCCAACCAGTAATGCCAAAGTCTGGATTCCAACTGAGGTATTTGGTATTTTGAACTATGTGTCTTTTATTCTTTGGCACACTGACTTTGTCTGTACAGTTATTTGTCCTTGTCTGTGTCAAATAATGCATCCAAGGTTCTCTTTTCCAGCCCCTCATTTTCTGACAGAACCACAAAAAACTAGCTTCTTATGCACATTTGATGAAATAACATTTTGCCCATGGGAGTCAGTAAAACCCTTTCGGATTGACTTCTGGTTTGATATCACCCAGGGGCAGGAGAATAGCAATTAGGGAGGTGGAGGAGATGCCAGTGATTAACAAAGAAAAGGTATCATTAGAATAAAACTGGTACCTTACACCTACTTGTGCTTATTCAACCAAGGGAGCATGCTACAAACAAAACACCCAAACAATCTTGCATTATATCAACTTAGGATAGGTAAATGACCCTACTCATTAGCACATCTCAATCCTCTTCTCCCAATTCTTTTTTCCTTTCACTTTTATGGACACCTCTTAGAATGACTGAAGTAGGAAACCCACATGGGACTCTAATACAAACATTATAGCAGAAAGGAGTCATAGCACTTACCCTTTGGGTAGTTTAACCAAAAGAAAGCTATAGTTTGAATTCTCAAATTTTCTCCATGTGTTTTCCATCTGTTTCTTATCTGTTGTATAGGCCCCAATCTGTGTCCCTATGTCTACCAGAAAGCTGCCTTTGTCTGTTCCTGTCCGTGTGTCCATCCCTCACAAAGGGCTTTAGCTTCTTATTTGTTAAACAGAACAGAAAGCACCATATGAGGAAGAAATAAGGGATACTTTACAGAAAAATTTAACAGTTTTACAAGGGATTAAGTCGGGGACTCTAACTGACCCCAACTGACTCAGATAACAAACACTACCAAGCAGTGTTCCTTTCAGCATTTGTAGTGAATATTTGTTTTTATCCCATTTAATGTTCTTAGTAAATGATTATCCTAACAGACAAACAGAGACACATACACTGCTCTTTGGGTCAGGGTCACAGAATACAGATTTTAAGATAAAAAAACTATGCATTAGCTAGTGTTGTAAAAGTTACATGGGAAATCCAAGGCAAGCAAGTTTAGTTGTTACGTTGTTCCCCACAATTTTTAATACTTACTTGGCCATGTTCACTGCTCCTCAATACATTATGTTCTCTCTCTTTTTATTGAAAAGTCACATAATATATTCTAATCACAGTTTCCCCTCCCCCATCTCATCTCCACCTCCCATACCATACCTTCTTTCTCTCTTTAGAAACAAGCAGGCAAATAAAAAAAAAAAAGCAAAGAAAGCAGAAATAAAACAAACAAACAAAAAAATCCAAAACATTGGGAAAAACACAGGAAACACATACACACAAACAAAACCCATAAAAACACAAACAAATAACCCTCAAATGAAGCAAATGATTATTCTCTTAAAAGCAGGTTAAACAAACAGGCTAAGTACACAGTAGGATATCAGTTTAAGTTTTAACTGACCTCAAGGTGTATGATTATTGTAAGGTCCAGCAAAAGTTCCAGGCTCTTATAATGTAAGCGGTAGTTTCACAATGATGTATTTACCACGTTTTTCTACTCTCACACTGAGAGAAGATCAACAGAAACCCGTCCCTGCTTGGATGTTTCAGAGATTGGGGTTGGAGGGTTAAAGAAAGTCTTGACTAGATTCCCTCCAGGATCTTACTGCCCATGTCTTTGAATGCTAGTACCTTCCAGTGCCTCCCAGTTTACATTTCTTTTCTCCATGGGGACATTCTTTAATGGGGACAAGAATTTGAATTTTGTAGCCCAAGCATACGGGACCCTAAGGCTAAAGAGTAAGACACTACAGAGGCACAGTCTGAGATGACAAAAGCCAGTGCTTTCCTGTTCCTCTGTCTGAAGGCTAAAACCTTCCCTCCCTGAGATTCAAGTCAGGTAAAAATAATAGGTTTTCCTTTCCTTTCCTTTCCAAATATTCTAAGTAGTTATCTTGCCTACTTTCTTTACTTCTGCTCTATTATATCCAAATTATTCTCCATTTCTTTTTTTTTTCTTTATTTTTGATACTTTATTTACATTTCCGATGATTCCCCTTTTCTTTGGAAACCCCGTGTCCCCTCCCCCTCCCCGCCTCTGTGAGGGAATTCCTCCTCCCACCTACCCACCCACCCATTCCCATATTCCCACCTTGACATTCCCTTTTACTGGGGCCACTAGCACCCTCAGGCCCAAAGTCC
>JAPYYD010003602.1:0-13959 GCA_028551405.1 Uromys caudimaculatus | reverse complement strand
ATAGCTGGGTCCTCAGGTAGTATTATGTCCATTTTTCTGAGGGTCCGCCATACTGATTTCCAGAGTGGTTGTACCAACTTGCAATCCCACCAACAATGGAGGAGTGTTCCTCTTTCTCCACATCCTCGCCAGCATCTGCTATCTTCTTAAGCATAGGACTTGGCTCCATCATTACATTTCCTTCTGCTTCTTCTCAAACTGCATCTTGAATTTCTCTTTACCCAAACTTGCTCCGTTTCATGGTAAATATGCACGATACTGATTGCAAATAATCATATGCTGCAATTACTATTAAACTGTGTTGCAATCTTCTCTGCCAATGATGTAACTCCAAACCTTTCAATTTACTATTCAGCACTTTTTAAAGACAAGGGCAGAAAGTCGCCACATTCATTTCAAAATACCACAAGAACAGTCTCTAGGCCACATGTTAATACTTTTCCCTTTTGTAACCTCTAAAGCTTGACTTGCATAGTCAAAGTGCCCTCAGAACTACCTTCTTTGTGGTTCCTAATGGGATGGACCATTAAGCCCCAATTAAAGCATTCAGCGGGTTTTCTAATCCAAATTCCAAAAGTTTTTCATAGTCCCCAAAGCAACAGAATGGTCAGGTCTGTCACTGCAATACTCTATGGAATTAACTTCTGCCTTAGTTATTGATCTATTGCTCTAAAGAGACACCATGATCAAGGCAACTCTTATAAAAGAAAGAATTTAATTGAGAAATTGCTTACAGTTTTAGAGGGTTGGCTGATGATCATCATGTCAGGAAGCAAATAGGCCTGGTGCTGCAGCAGCAGCAAAAAGCTTTACATCCTGAGCTGTAAGCAGTAGGAAGAAAGAGACGCTGGATCTGGTGTGAAATTTTGAAACCTAAAAGCCCATCCCCAGTGAAACATCTTCTCCAAGGGTACACCTTTTCCAATAAAGCCACACCTACTAGTCCTTCCTACTCAGTTCCACTCTCTGAGTACCAAAGATTCAAACATATAGGCTTATGGCAGGAGTGGTGAGGCAGTCAAACATCCACAACCTCTAAGACTAAAAAAGGTCAGAAATATAGAAATTATATTCACTTACTCATACTCTTCTAAACACTCAATGTTCCACTATAATGCATTGTATTTTTTTGTTACACTATTCCATTGGTAGTACAATAATGATTAAGATCTTGTGAGCATTTAACAGAGAATGGGCTCTATTGCAGGATTTTCCATGTCCAATCACATTAAGGCAGTGGGAAGCCTGTGATTAGAAAGAAAAAAGGGAGGTGAGGCTAAGAATTGCAGAGACAGAGAGTGTCTTAGGGGAGAGGGAAAAAGGAAGATGGCGGTGGACATGAATTAGCGTGGCGGTAACGAGTCACACCAGTTATGATATCACAAGGTTAGAATAATTGGGAAAAAGTTTTTATCATTATCAATTGGCTCTGACATTATTGTATTGGCATCTTGTAAATTGAGATTTTATTGATAAATAAATCTGATTGGTTAACTATAAGCACCGAGTCTTGTTTTTACCTGGTTACTGGGTATTGAGACGCCGACCAGCTAGATTGGTGGATCAACTTAGTTACTGGAATGTGGGCCAGAGCTGACAGGGGCTAGCTGGAGGTAACTGCTAGTGTGAATACGCCAGGGCAGCAGTGCTAGTCAGTAGTTCAGAGAGTTGGCAGGTTCTTTTTTAATATTCCCACCACAGGGTTCTCACTTTCGCACTTGGCATGTTATACTTAATTTATGTCCACTATATATTATCAATATTATTTATATATTTCATTCTTTCCATTTGAATTGTCATTAAAATATTAAGGGAGAGTTTTCTAAAATGTATGAATTTATTTTGAAATACAGGCTAGAACCTCTCATTTGAAAGTAAGTTTTAAAAATGTGGGATTTTGATTCTAAATCTTGGTTTTTTAGATCTTTGATAAGAGTCAAGAAATGTTTCTTTTTATTTTTAAGATTATAAAAAAATTACATCATTTCCTTCTTTGTTTTCCTTTCTCCAAAGCCTCCCATAAAACTGTTTTTGATCTCTTTAAAATTCATGACTTTTGTATTAATTTTTCTTATATATATATATGTATATTTATATAGATATGTACCTAAATATGACCTTCAGTCTGTATGAGAGTCAAATATTTTATTTTTGTTATTTTAATATTTGGCATTTTTATTTTATACTTTCGTTTCTATTATCATATGAAGAAATGAGGCCTAAGGTTAATATACTTTATGTTCTCACCCTTTCATAAATCCATCACAAGCTTAATCAGCTCTCCTATCTATCATGTCTGCAATAGTATAAAATGGACAATTTTATCAAGTTCTGTTGCCAGCTTAAAGTGTAGCCAGGTTGTCTAGGTCTCTATTGCATTAGCCTATGTGTTCCTTCAGGTTGACCTAGGGAAAAAACTTCCTTCAGTCGTTGTGTTCTAGAAGAGAATCTAGAACTCCTTCACCAGTATTTATAGTTTAAACTCTCTTTGAAATCAATACTAATTTTATAAAGTGGAGTCTAATGTGTGGAGTTTTGTTCTCAGATGTCCTTTGATGTTAGCCCAGTGAAGAGCACACAGCTCCTTTGTAAGGATACTAATCAGATCCCATCTTTTCTATAAGTTCAAACCTGCTACTTGCTGTCAGTCCATTTTATGTATATTTTGGGTTGCTTGTACTTAAATAATTACTGATAAAGGTTGTCTTAGTTGGTGTTTCTGTTGATGAGATGAAACACCATGACCCAAACAACCTGGGGAGAAAGGGGCTTTATTTGGCTTACAAGTTCACATTGTAGTCCGTCATCAAAGGGAGTCAGAAAAAGAACTTAAACAGTACAGGACTCTGGAAACCTGACCTGACACAGAGACCATGGAGGGGTGCTGCTTACTAGCTTGTTCTACATGGCTTGCTCAGCCTGCTTTCTTATAGAATCCAAGAGCACCAGCCCAGAGTTGGCCCTACCTTCAATACTCCTATATCAATCACCAAATAAGGAAATACCCTATCGGCCTCCTTAGCACACGATCTCACTGTGGCATCTTCTCAGATAAGGCTTTCTTAAAAAATGACTCTAGCCTGTGTCAAGTTAATAAAATGACCTAGGACAAAGTTAGGCTGTTAGGAAAAATCTTCATGAGTTATGTCAGAGGACAAAGCAGGAGTAAGGTAAAGAGGACTTCTGTATGCTCAGCATACAGTTGATAAACTGCCTTTTCAATAAATTACAAGACAGGAATATTTAACACTGGACCACATCATGCTTTGGGTAATATTAAAGTTTCTTAATAAAATCAAAACAATGTTGAAGTAGATATGATATGAGCATTTATTAAACTAGTGTGATGGATCCGTTGCCCAATGATAATTTCCCAAGAAAAGATTTTCCACTTTTTTCATATGTATAGAGAATGAAGGATCTCCCTGGAAGATTTACATAATTTTACAAACTTTTTTTCCCCATTTTTAAACCAGAAAATATGTTGAGAAGTCATAGAAGACTGAATAGACTTTCTAAAAGAAATATAGTAAATAAGATAAAAATGGAAATACAGAGTTGTTGTTCCCTCTAATATATACATAAACATAGGTTGTGAAAAATATCACATCAATTACATAAAATATAATCCCTAGCAAACAGTAGTCTCCATTCGTATACTGTGCTTCATCTACCTTTTAGTGAAATCAGTCTTAAAATACCTTACAGTGGCAATCAACTATTGAGTAATTAAAAAGAAAATTGCAAAACTGAACTGCATTTCAACTTTTAAAGCTTGCTGTTTCTTTTCAGATTGGAACCTTAATTATTTCTACTTATTATTGAGAGTTATTAGATTTCATCATAACTGTCCCATTAGGGCTCTAATTTGTGGTCAAAAGAAGAACATGGGAGAACATAACCTGCTTGACACAATATTCTACTTTTATAATTGACTTGCATATCTCAAAAAAAATAATATATATATATATATAGATATATATATATATTATTAAAAAAGAGAGAGAGAGACTTTAAAACATATATTTAATCAGTGTCTTTGGTTTCTTTTAGTTTATAAAACTGTTATGTTTTAGTTTTTTTAATATCTAAGCCCTTCTTCTTGCCAAAAACTAAAAACTGTGATAAAACATTAAATGTGAAGAACAGTTTCACATACTTCAGAACCTTGGAAAATTCAATGCTGAAAATTTAGCACTTTATATTTTCTTAATTCCTCCTGAAAAGTTGTTATCATGAGATGATGAGATAATGGAATGCTGCTGCTTCTGTGGTGCTGCTGCTGCTGCTGCAGATCAAGACAGCAGGTAAAAGAAAACCAACAATCCAGCAAAACACAAAGCAGCATAAAATCTTAGCAGCTGAAATATGATTGAAAATTATTTAAATCTTTATACAGTTCCTCAGGAAAATTCCAATATTTATAAGCTCCTATTTTTTTCTTTTGTTTTGTTTTTAAAAATCAACTTCAACTCCTCTTGTAAACAAGAGTGTCTTTTTTTTCTTCCTCTCAAAATAACCCCCAAATAACATTTCCAAATTCACCTGGATCAGATCCTTTGCCCTACTTCAGTGATTCACATAGGGTGGCTTTTTTTCTCTCTTCTAATTATTGGAGCAAAACTTCTTTATGATAAGCCTGGAATTATGCCTGCTTTTTCTTGACTTGGTGTGTCCCTCAGAAATTCTTGTGGTTAATGCAGATATTTCTCAGGAAGGCTATGTTAAAGTTAAGATTCAAGAACTGTCAGCAACTGGAACCACGCTTGTAGCCTGAGGGGAAGATGGAATAGTCACTCAATCTGTTCTCCTGGTGTCATTTCAAAAATACTCCCTCATTTCCTCAACTGACCTCATGCTGCAAATGACCATGCTGACAGAAGATAATTTTTTTTTATACATTCTGATTGTTCCAACCACTAAAAAACACTCTGTCTTTGTGTGACCAACCATACAACACTCTGATAGGAGCAAAACTGCTTCTCGGGGATGTCATAAAACTAGTGTCATAAAAATAAATTGTGTTTCTTATATTTAAAAATAATTTAAGATACAGGAGATTATGGAACACAGTGAACATATTAAGAGGGGAGATTTGTAGTTAATTTTCTTTGTGGTGTGCATGAAGATAAGGGATTGTGAACGTATATGGCATACAATCATGAAATATATATTTTTCCTGTGAGTCATAATCTAAAAAGCTTGAAAGGGTTTTCAGGGTCTCGTGATTTGGCTTGAATAATTCATATTTTCTCCTCTTACGGTAACAAAATTTTCAAGCTGTAACAAAATTCTATCATGTCTTCTCCCTGGGTCTCTCCTGGGTTAATAATTTTCCTCGGCTTCATTGGATTTGTCCTTGCTCTTCAATCTCAACTTTATTGTAATATTTTAAAGAAGTTTTAGGTTTCAGTAAAATTGAAAAGTACTCATATATCATATCTTTACAACCATTGATTTCTCCATTATCAATATCTTATCATGTGGCACATTAATCATTATCAATAAGCCTACATTGTTACATCATCAACAAAGCCTATAGCTAAAATACATTATTGGTATGGGGTATTCTTTGTGTTTTGTCTTCTGAAAAAAAAATATATACATACATATTCATCACATACATAGTAGTTTCACTGTATTGCAAATATTGTTGCTCTGCCCTTTGTTCTACCCCAATCAGTAACCCCTAGCAACTATTTGTAGCACCATCTTTATAGTTTTCTCTTATCCATAATAGTACAGATGTGAGTCAAAAGTTTGTAGCATTGTTCTAGACTGTTTGGTTCCTTTCATTTAATAACAGGCATTTAAGTTTTCTCTGTTTTTTCATAGCTTGATATTTCTGTTTTAATTTTTCTTTTCAAAAAAATTTAAAACTAGATTTTTTTCTCACATACTATATCCCATTCAGTTGCCCCTCCTTCCTGGAATCTTATTTTATCCTGTTTGGCAGTTGTCTCTTGGAATCGTGCTCTCTTATGAAGAGGAAATGGAGGTGAGTGGATCTGGGAAGGAGGGGAAGGAAGGAAAGGTGCTGAGAAATGGTGGGACAGACCTTGTTGGAGTGGCCAACCAATGTTTGATTTAATTTGAGGCCCACACTACAAGATAGAGCCTTTATCCTGTACTACCTGGCTGGCCAGGAAACAGAGTTTGAACTAATGTAGAACCAAACATGACTGGCAAAAATAAAAAAATACAAAATACAAAACAATGAGATATTTGCTAAGGATATTCTGCTATACTCATAGATTGATACCTTGTTCAGTTACCATTAAAGAGCTTAATATTAAAATTTTGCATACACATTTTTATTTATTTACATGTGGCTAAGAATGTACTCATGCAATAGCATATTACCTGAAGTCAGAGGAAAACGTGTGGGAGTTGTTTTATTTATTCATGGTATGCTCTCTGGAGATAAAACTCAGGTGGTTATGCTTGGTAGCAAGTGCCTTTACTGGCCTAGCCTCCTTGATGAAACTTGTTCCTTTCTCTTTAAATTTTACATATGTCTACAGATGCTTACATGTATGAGGGCACATGTAAGGTTTGGTGTACCTGCTCATATGTAAATGCATACAGAAGCCTGATATTTATAACTATGTATCCTCCTAAATAGTTATTTTATTCATTTAGACATGGTCACTCATGTCTCACAGATGCAGGTTTGTTTACCTGTTCACCTTGCCGAATCCCTGAAGACAGATCCCTGTTTTCAACACCCACCAGAAATGTATATGGGAGTTGGGAATCTTAACTATGGTTCTTATGATTGCATAGCAAGCACTTTACTGCTTTGCCCACAGAGGCATCTGTCTAGCTGAGGCTTTATTTTTCTCTCAATAATCCATTGTTCAGGTGAGATGCAGCTTACTTATCCATTGGTTCACTAAATATCATACTCACTGTTCCAATCTTCTGGTAGTCACAAAGAAAGTCCTAAAAACATAGATTGAAGATTTTCGTATGGATGCCACTTTTCAGCCGTGGTTTAAATCGCTCAAAAGGTTGATGCTAGATCCTGTGGCATGAGCAGGTGACTTTTGTAACACACTGACAAGTTGTCATCTACAGTGAATGGAACATTTTGCACCACCACTAGCAAGGAATGAGAATTTCTGTTCCTCACCCTGTAGTATGTCCTGTCACTTACCATTCGGGATTTGACATTCCAATACGTATGTGGTGGGTCTCTTCTTTAAAGGGTACTTCACTAATCACTTAGAAAGTTGTGCATCTTGTCATAGACTATTTTGACTCCAAACACACCAAAATAAATCTTCCTATGCCTCCTGGGATTAAAGGCATGTGCCACCATACCTGGTGATTTAGCTTCACTTTCTAATTAGGGAATTTACAATTGCTATGTTTTAAAATTTCTTTATAACAGTCTTTTACTGCCTCTCTCCTTTGCAAATAATTAGAACAGTCTGTACGTTCTCTCCTCACTGTCTTCATAAACCTATTTTTCCTAGTCAAATCATCTGCAAATTGGATGATTCAGATTATCTTTAAGTTGCTAAAGGGGTCTATCAGATTTCAGTGTGTGTGTGTGTGTGTGTTTAGTTCCTTTTGACTTGTAGCAGTAAAAATAAGTTATATGAATTTGATGTACTTTCTCCAAATTTGTGCTTCTTCAGCTATGATAAGGCAACCTCTGACACTCCCTTTTTAGATTTCTTGTGGAGATAGATCATAAATGGTAGGTCCTTAATGCAGAACATACATAAACATTTTCATAGTTCTTGTTCTATTGATGTGAAGAAGCACCATGAACAAGATGAAGTTTAAAAACGAAATCATTTAATTGGGGGGCTTGCTTAAGTTTCAGAGAGTTAGTCTGTCATCATCATGGTGGGGACAGTGGCAAGTGACATGCAGGCATAGTGTTCAAGAACTAGCTGAGAGTTTCTGAGAGTTTCTTTCTGATCTGTAAGCTACAGACAGAGAGAGAAGGGAGAGAGAGAGAAAAGAGAGAGGGAGGGAGAAAGAGAGAGAGAGGAAGAAGAGGAAGAAGTGGAAGGAGAGAAAGAAGTGGAAGAAGAGGAAGAAGAGGGAGAAGAGGAAGAAGTGGAAGAAGAGGAAGAAGAGGAAGAAGAGGAAGAAGAGAAGAGGAAGAAGTGGAAGAAGAGGAAGAAGAGGAAGAAGAGGAAGAGGAGAAAGAAGAGAAGTACAAAGAAAGAAAGAAAGAAAGAAAGAAAGAAAGAAAGAAAGAAAGAAAGAAAGAAAGAAAGAAAGAACAAAAGAAAGAACGAAAGAAAGAAAGAAAACTTGTCCCTGGTGTGGATTTTTTGAAACTTTTTATTGGGGCTTTGTGAATTTTACATCCCACAGATCTCCCTTCCTCTCATACCTATCCTCCACCCTTGTAACCTACCCATCGGAGGAAAAAAAAAAATCTCATTATGGAAGCTGTAGTGTGTCACACTGTATTCACAGCATACCCTTTTGTCTATACTTCTTTGCTTGAAAGTGCTCATTGCAATGACTCTCTGGTCTGATAAGAGGCCTCTGGCTTCTACTACTCAATAGATATGGGAACCTCATTGGGATTCCTCTTGGATATCTTGAGCATGGAAAGTCCCCTCAGATCTGTGAGGTGCACAACTGGTAATAGTTTCAGGCTATCTAACTGTCCAGACACCATGGCGCCAGTCTAGTTGATGATCTCTGGCTCACACCTTACTTACCTTACTGGAGTGGCCCCATGAGAGGATCATCTGTCTCAGGCTCACTCCCTCCAGGGGCCCTCCCTCCCATTTAGGATTCTTTTAGTCTCTGGCTTGTTACCTGTCCTGGAAATTATCTGGGCCCCATAAAGCTAGACTGATGGTTGTCTCGGGTTTGCTTTTTTCAAGGAATGTCAGGTTACTACCCATTCAGTTGTTCATAGGTCAGAACACTGAGAGTAGACATATTCTTTGGTATGGACTGTTTGAACCACAAAGACCACACTCAGTTACCCATCTTCTCCAAAACGGTCACACCTCCCAATTCTCCCCAAAGAGTTCCAGTAATGGGGACCAAGCACTCAAATATTTAAGCATATATGGGTGTAATTCTCACTCAAATCAATACACACATACATGTATGCATGTGTGTAATACATGCTTTCCTGTGATATTACTACATACTCAATATTTATAACTCAAATATGCTTTAGCCTATATTATATCTAAATCCCCACTTTAAGTTTTTAAAATTAAAACATAATTACATCTTATCATTCTTTGCCTTTATCCCACCAGACACTCCCATGTACACCCCACTCACAATTTCTCTCAAATTCATGGCCTCTTAATTTTTTTATTTAATTATTGTTGTTGTTGTTGGTGGTGTATATTCTAAAATATTTAACTACAATATAATGTCAGTCCATATAATGATATTTGTATCTATATTTATATCTATTTATCTATCTTTCATTTATCACCTATCTATCTACCTATCATCTATTATCTAGCATCTATCATCCATATCTATCTATCTATCTATCTATCTATCTATCTATCTATCTTTCTATCTATTTATCTTTCTTTCTATTTATTTATCTGTCTAATTTCAGGACTGACTACTTTGCTTTGAATAATTGGGCAACTTTTCCCTCACAAAGACTATTTTCTACCAGTTCTGTAATTGCCCTAGACTCTGACACATGGATCTCACTGGAAAGGAGAAATACAATAGATTTTCCTGGTAGACTGGAGGCCTATGGCTTATGGCCATAGGAGCAGGAGAGATCAGGTGGAGAGAGAGTGTGTGGAAAGAGATGGCTTGAATTGGGGAACATTTAGGTGGCAATATGGAAAGTTAATGTGTTGGAAAATTCCTGGATTCTATGAGGGTTATCTAAGTGGGGACTCCTAGCAAATGGGGAATACAGAGTCTGAACTGGCCATCTCAGCCAGGCAAGGCACCCAGTGTTGAGACAGGTTAGCATTTGGTTGAGCTGTTGACCAAGGAAGTCCTTTTTGTGATTCCCAAACATTCCAAGCTGATAATAGGACAGAAGGTTTCTCTCTAAAAAATGACAGCAAGGATCCATTGCTGAGGAAAAGGTCCGCATAGCTAAGTGAACTAAGAGAGTTTGAGCTGGAACCTGCATGGAGCCATCATCCCTACATTTTAGTCTCTTTGGTGCAGGTAGATAATGTGTAGGCTATTGAAAGAGAAGCTAGGATACCAACTCAGCCACAAAACCTTTGATCTATAATCGCCCCATGCCTGTGAAATGTGCTGGAACAAAGGTGTCACAGAACTTGTGAGAATGGTCAACCAAAGTCTGATTTAATTTGAGGCCCACATCATGAGAGGAAATCTATGCCTAACACTTCTTAGATGGTCAGGAAGCAGAGATTAGATAATCCAGAGACCTATGGCAGAACTAAATGGGAGTATTCAAAACAAATAAACAACCATACAAACAAAATCAACCAACCAAAGAAACAAACCAACAAAAAACAATGAAATGATACCTAACGATATTCTACTATTCTCATATTGGTGCCTCATCCTACAGTAGATGAGACCATATTCAGAGACTCACAGCCAGACATTATGAACTAAGAAAGTCTAAATTGGAGAGCACCATCAGGTACCTTTCCTCAGAACTCAAGGAATACTAAAGAAGAAGGGGTGGTGGAAAATTTGTAAGAGACAGAGCAGAGAGAGGACACCAGGAGAATATAGTTCACTGGATCTTAAGCAAGATAGATAGAGGCTCACAGAGTCAGAATTGTCAAGCATGTGGCTTGTAGATGTCTGAACCAGGTCTTTGGTGTATATGTTGTGGCTGTAGGCTTGGTGCTTTTGTGGGACTCATTACTGTGGATGTGAGTATATCTTTGACTCCTTTCCATGTTCTTGAGACTCTTGTTCTCTTCCTGGGTTGCCTTGCCCAGCCTCAGTGTGAGGGTTTCTTGTCTTGTCTTATTTTATTTTGTTTTCTCATGTTTATTGGTTGTCTCATGGTGGTCTGCTTTTTTCTGAAGGGAGACAGAGGAAGTGGGTCTAGGAAAGAGAATGGTGGAAGTCAGGGGGGAGACTAGAGGGGTAGAGGAGAGAAACCCCTGGTCAGGATGCATGTAAGAATAATATATTTTCAATTAAAAAATAAAGAAATAAAATTATAAGGCCAATTAGTCAAAATAATTTCTAATATATAGTGTCATTTTCAATTAAGGCTAATAGATAAATAAGAACTTTCAAACCTTGCAGAAAAATTAGCTACATGTTTCTTCTCTCTTTCAAATATATATTTATCTGCCCTTTCTATAAATGATGTTTGACTAGAGCTATTGCATGGGCATACATGCAAAGGCAAAATAGGATGAAAGTTAACAATCAATTAATAATACAAACAAACAATAACACAAATATAAATTATTCAAACAGACAAAATGGTCAGTCATTGGCTTATAAGCACATCTTAGGGTTGTTTTAAATGCTAGATTTGAAAAGTTCATTCTCTTTTAACTGTTTACCTCATCAAGACTATGTACAAACACTGAATCTTAAAATAAAGTTTGATTCCTATGGATTAAAAAGATTCAATAAATTCTTCTTCCTAAATTTATTCAAATAAATTATGCGATTTGTCTTAGGGTTACTATTGGGGAGGAAAGGATTAATTTGCCTTATATTTCCATATCACTGTTCATTATCAAAAGCAGTCATGACAGGAACACAAACAGGGAAGAAATCTGGAAACAGGAGCTGATGCAGAAGTCATGGAGGGCTGCTGCTTACTGGCATTTTACTCATGCTTTAGCAAACCTACTTTGCTATAGATCTCAGAACCACTGGTGCAGAGATGGCACCACCCGCAATGGTCTGGACCCTCAAAAATGAAGTATTTGTTCAAATTAACACAATTTACTGGATTTTAGTCTTTAAACCATTTAATAAATTTAATAAATTCTAACATTATTTACTATTTTGCATTTTTATTAATATTTATTTGAATAAAACACTTTTACATTTAAAAAAAATTGAAGTAAACGTTCATCTCGAGAGAAATTGTCACAATCATTGTTAAATGGCATGACTACTGGACTTGCCCAGTTCTGGGAAACAGAAATTTAGGCCTAGTATCCTAAGCTGCCAGATTAAAGTCTGCCATGGAGTAACCCGGTCTCAGTCCCCTCAAAGCCAGCTCCAGTATCACTGACTGTGCTGTTTAGTTTAAATTTTAACCACCAGAGGCTCGGTACCTGGCAGCTTCTGCGATGCTGAACTGTACAACTTGTAGTGATATGCTCTCAGAGTCGTGTCAGGTGTAAGACCCTGTTCCTAGAGTGGCAATAGTATAGCACATTGGGATCCTCATCCCTTAACAGAAACTAATATTTCAGTTCTCGGGCTGGACCTTGGACTTTTGGTTCTCATTGCATATGTGTCTGGACATTTTCCAGCAACCAGGACTCACATGGGTTCTTATTTTAGGTCTTTATTGCTCACATGTCTTTGTTGCCTCTATTTTCCTTGGTAGTATATCAGCTGTTTCCTTAATCTCCAGCTAATATGTTAACAATACAAGAACTGCTGCTGTTGAGCCTGCCCTGCAGCTCCCACCATAGCTTTATTCTCTTCCTCTGGCTAAGCCAGCTCTCTGTAATGACAATGATGACCTAAATTTAGGAGGGAAAGACCATTTGAACAATGCTTTTAATAATCTTGATGAGACAATACAAGTGGGCAGAAGAGGAGTAGGTCTCCTGTCCAGTTCATAAAGTAAGCCAAATGTTCTGCTTATATGGCCAATAAGATGTGTTCATCCCAACCATAGCAGACCTTTAAGCAAATGAAGGACTGTGTTCCCTGCCCTCCCCAATAAAGCAAATATCATTTAAATGAGAAATTGAGCTTATATCAAATCATAGCAGCACCTATGAGTATGAAGGACTGTATTGGCAACAGTCACAAACCTTCTGCTGAGCTGAAAGGGAAGGTGTGAAAGTGTTCCTTTGCTGAACTAGCTTATCTATTGTTGTTCTAGGATTGTAACAGTAAAAAATGAAAAAAAAAAGATTAAAAAATAAATAATGTGTCAAAAGCTGATTGAAACAAAAAAGGATCAGTGTCTCCAGAATTCAGAACTGTGCCTCAGTAGTGAACAGTTGTGATTGAAAGGGGTCTTCCTCTAGGAATTCCTGGAGTGTTCAAAGAAGCAAGTGTTGTTTCAGGTTGGTCCAGAAAGCTGCCTGACTATACTCACAGCAACAAGTGCTCCAGATGGAGGTCGGACCACTGGCATTAATGGAGTCAACAATCCTATACCCTGCACCTCACTGTATTTACAAGAGAACAAAGAGAGAAAGAGAGGCTGACTACTATTAACATTCTTAATGATTTTACTAATGTTTAATATTTTTTAAATAATGTTTAACACCTGTTCAGTGCCCTGGAGAGGATGAGTTTTATCTCACCTGCTTCACAATCTGAGATCAGTATATTTTAATATACTAGCAATAAAATTATTATTTATTAAATGTAAATTAATACTGTCATTGTGTTTGCAATAGAATTGTAAGCTGTCTTAATGGAGTCTTAAAAATAATTTTAAAAATAATTTTTAAAATAGTTGTAAAATCACATTAATCATACATATATACATTTAACACTTAGTAGTTATTTTTAAATATATATATAAGAGTGAGTACATATCATTTTCATTCTTTTGTGACTGAGTTACCTAGCTCAGGATGATATTTTCAAGTTCCATCCGTTCACCTGAAAATTTCATTAAATCATTATTTTTAATAGCTGAGTAGTACTCCATTGTGTAAATGTACCACATTTTCTGTATTCATTCCTCTGATGAGGGACATCTGGGTTGTTTCCAGCTTCTGGCTATTATAAATATGGCTGCTATGAACATAGTGGAGCATGTGTCTTTATTACATGTTGGAGCATCTTCTGGGTATATGCCCAGGAGAGGTATAGCTGGGTCCT
>JAPYYD010003601.1:0-13959 GCA_028551405.1 Uromys caudimaculatus | reverse complement strand
AAAAAAAAAAAAAAAAAAAAAAAAAACAGTAAAAAAAAAAAAAAAGAGAGGATTCACACAATTCACTGGTGAATCCTTAAAGGATTGTTGAATGAATTAAATGTTCAAAGCTCTTATGAAAGTAGGTTAACATTAAACATTACTGATGTATACTGTTGTGTCTGTGATCATGTCAACTCCTACAAATTTTTTTCATAAACCTGTTTAAATATCAGTTTACTGTCTTTCTAAACAATATCTCTATACCATAGAACTACTAGAAATATTATTTGTATAACATTTCTGTATTTTTTACTTTAGGGTTTTTTTTTTTAATTTTCTTTAATATATTACATCCCAACTGCTTTCCCTCTACTTTCTTCCAGATCCATCCTCCAATGTCTCCTCCTCAGAAAGAGCTGGCCTCTCAGGGGCATCAACCAAAAAGGGCATAACAAGTCCCAATAAGACCAAGCACATACCATTACATCGAGACTGGACAAGGCAACCCAGTAGGAGGAATAGGGTCTCATGAGTAGGCAAAAGAGTCAGGGATAGGTCCTGCTCCCACTGTTAGTATTTCCACAATGATACCAAGCCACAACATATGTGCAAAGGATCAAAGTCAGACCCATACAAACTCCCTGATCTCTGCTAGTTCTCCTGAGTCCAAGTTAGTTATTTCTATGGGCCATGTTCTCCTGGCATGTCCCTGACCACTCTGGTTCTCTCATCCTTCCTCCACTCCTCTTCAGGACTTCTCGAGCTATACCTAATATTTGTCTGTGGTATTCTGCATCTCCTCCCATCAGTTGCTGGATGAACTCTCTCTAGTCTCTTTGATGACAATTATGCTGGGCTCCAGGCCCAGCACACTCTGCAGGCAGGACAAACTAATGGTTAAAGGTTTTAACACTGGGTTAGTTTCCCAGGTTCTCCACTGAGGCCTTGCATGGTTACAGAAGATGATGGTTCAGGCCCCATATCCCTCATTACTAGGAGTCTTTGCTAGGGTTACTTCTGTAGGTTCCACGGGGTTTTCATAGCACTAGGTTTCCATCTTGTCCCCAAATTTCCCCAATTCCAGTTGCTTGGAACTTTGTTTTTTATACAATAACTTTGAGTATATTAACTATTAGAACACAAGCTATGGCAAGGAGTTGTTTGAATGTGTTTGACTGTTTATTTTTATCTCTATTAATTAGGTCCTTCCCATAGAGTCTGGGTCAATGTTTTATATAGTGCTAATTGCGACATAAACACATTTTGAATGTGCTAATGTTGTATTCAACTTGCACTATTCATGAAACCTACTAAATCACCCACTATTCAGTCAAGCAACTAGAGTCAATCAAAACCCAAAAGACAGTCATTTCATTTGCAGCAAAGAGTCTCTACAAGTATTTAGTGGGATTCAGCTAGTTTCCACTTGCTTTCTTGAATTCAATACAAACTTAAGTAACGTGTCAGATACAGTCTGCCTTTTAGATTACTAGATGATAATTTTTCACACAGTTGGCTCTGAAGGTTATCTCTGATTAAAAACATGGTGTACTGTAGGGAATAAATCTCAGTGCTGTGTACGCAGAAAAATACAGCCAGTATTTCTGATATTCTGAATTGCCCAGTTATGTTATGATATGTTGTTGCAAAGTGTTGGCTTTACAAATAGGTTTTCTCTGACAAGTACCAGTTAATTATTCCTTCACAAATGGAATGGAGATAAAAGCAAAACACATAATTTACACAAAATTCTGTGTTTTACATTTAAATATTAATATGCTCATTAGAGGCTTGGTTCTTCTTTTGTATATGCTACTGTTAGTCACAAACTATCATTGTTGTGAGATCATTAGCTCATGGCACAATGAATGAGACCAAATTAAAACCTAATTTCATTAATTTATATTTTGAAAATAGTCTACAAAGAGTCTCCATGATTTTTGTTTGTTTGTTTAGAATTATAGAAGTAAAGTTGATCATTGTCAAAGAGGGAATGCTAAGTCTTCCAAATAATGCAATCTCTTTGTGTTTGTTCTAATAAGAAAGCAACATGCTTTTAATCCTTATTATGAAAATTTGTATACACTGAGGAATCCATAATTTAGTTAAGCAGATTTCCAAATCTTGAGATAGTAATTAAGAAATTTTACATACAAATAGAAACATACATGACTGATACATTAAGATATTGAACATAGTTGTTCAAAAGACCACTAATTTTGCCATCTTCAAAGCTCAGTGTGTATTGAAAAGATAAGTCTTCATTTCTGATGTTGTTAATTCTACCTTTGAAGACTTATTCTCTGTTGAAAAGGCAGATTGATCTTGAATTACAGGCCTATCAATCTATTCTCTTTAGTGGATCTGAATTGGTCATGCTGATGAAGTCATTCACTTTCCCAGATTTGTTTAGCTTTTGGCATGTGTCCTAGTCAGGGATTCCATTCCTGCACAAACATCATGACCAAGTTGGGGAGGATAGGGTTTATTTGGCTTACACTTCCAATTGCTGTTCATCATGAAAGGAAGTCAGGACTGGAACTCAGGCAGATCAAGGAGCAGGAGCTGATGCAGAGGCTATGGAGGGATGTTTCTTACTGACTTGCTTTCCTGGCTTGCTCAGCTGGCTTTCTTATAGAGCCCAAGACTACCAACCCACAGATGGTACCACTCACAAAGGGCCCTCCCCCTTGATCACTAATTGAGAAAATGCCTTACTGCTGGATCTCATGGAGGCATTTTCTCAACTGAAACTCCTTTCTCTGTGATAACTCCAGCTTGTGTCAAGTTGACACACAAAACTAGCCAGTACAGCACATATGAGTGTGATTTATTTTCAATTTCTCCTTTCCTGTGTCAGGGATAACTTTAGTGATTTCTGTTCTCATGCTGATGTTTTAAGTAATTAAAGAAAAGCAAGAGTTAATGGTTTATCCAGACAAATGAGAATCTCCTAAGACTCCCCTACTTGCATTTTAAAATACATTAGGCAAACACTCCTATTTTCCCCGGACGGTGTCATTAGAGCACTCAAGCAAAGAAAGCAGCAAGGAGCAAAATTACCCGAGAGACAGTCCAGAAAGACTCAGATGCAACCTTTGTTTCATATTTTAAAAAGATATATGATGCCAAATGAGGCCTCATTAAGAGAGCATTTTATTGATTATGAGTTATGATGATGTCAGGCACTCTAATATGTGAACTCAACAACTTACTCTAGTACAGCAATATAGCAGGCATCTGTCTCAGAGTAGACTCACTTCCTCTTTTCTAAGATGCTCAAGGATTTACTATGTCTGGGGCAAGAGGCAGAAGTAGTAAAGACTCGGGGGGGGGGGAGATGATTACATAAAGGCATTATCAGAAATTATGAACAGTGGTTAAGCCTGAATCACTAATGCAATTAGAGTTGGGGCTGGCCCTGAATCTGATCTTTGTAAAAAGAATGTGTTCATAATAGCTATATGTGTTCACTGAAGAACTCTGAGAATAGTGACTACAGAGAACTCCTGTGGGTTACACTTGACATTAGGCAGTGTGTGTGTGTGTGTGTGTGTGTGTGTGTCTATAAAACATATCATATTAAAGTTATTCAAGTGGGTGTAAGTGATGAGTTTGTTGGGTCCATGGTCTATCATTATTACTCCACTTTCTATGACTTTTATTTACATTCATCTTCTCTTTTTTCTCTTTTCCCTACTCAAAGGTAGAAACAAAATATGTATTGAGAGTGTTTTTAAGCTAATTATTATTTTATTATTATTGAAGACTTGTGGTCTTGATTTGCCTATATTTCTCTTTATTTCACATTCATGCATGTCCCAAACAAGAAAAATTATGAGTATATTTTCCTCTGGATGTATACTGTACAGAGTTCCAAGAGTAGAGAGCCCCAGGGCTAACTTTCCAGAAGCTTTACCAATGATCTCCTTATTCAGAAGGAAGGTATCTGAATCTGTAGTGAGACCTTCTGATAGAGCAGTTACCCTGTATTGCCCAGGTGGAAGCTCGAGGTGGTCATGTGTTATATATAGGAGAAAAAGGAGAGATGGATTCTTTACTCCCCCCCCCCAATAGTATAAAACAATGGAGGCAGAAGATGGATGGCACCAAGAGTCTATAAAAACAAAACAAAACAAAAATTCAAAGAAGCCATTAGCTGGACTATCTCCCCACAATTTTGCAAGAAAATGTGACCTTGCTGGCACTTTCATCACAGCCTTCCAATCTCAGAAGCTGTGAGAGAATAAATTTCTGTTGTTTTAAGAGAGCATATCTGTAGTAATTTGTTGCAATGACCACAGGAAACCAATGCAACTCCTTTCTTTAAAGTCCTGAAATTGGTAGCAAGGGAAATTACAGTGTAACAGTGTTCCAGTTCACTTCTAGCTCTGTAAAATTAGAGGAAATAGAGATTAAACTGTGGGAAATATGAGGGCATTTTATTTTTGCATGAGCTACAAAGCTCTTGGGAGTCATGCAGTCTATCATTATCCTTCTTCTTGCCTCCCAAGATAATCTTCTGATTGCTGGAATACAGTCCACAATCAATAAGATATTTATTGAGCACGTCAACCTGACTTTACAAAGCATGTAGCAAGACTTGGTCATTTTAGGGAAAAATAAAAGGACATGTATCTCTAGAGAAGTGTTACAACTCATACCTGGATTGTCAGTTCTGTTCTAATTGTGGTTTGGATGGTACTTCACCTCTACCAGTGCATTCTAACTAGCCAGCCTTTCTGCAAGTTGCAGAAAAGTTGATGGTGCATGCAGTGGGAGGGTCAGATCTTTCACAGTGTTAGTTACTGAATATAGATTCATATGAACAGTTTTAATACATTAAATTGGATCTCTTTAGATTTCCCCCAGATTGAAGGGCAAGAGTAAAGATCACGGCATTACTCAGGCTGTGGAAAACATTTTCCATAGTAGTTGGAGTTGGAAGACACCATACTAGGCCAGGGAACAGGTTGGATGACTTTGAGTGTGGAGCCTTCACATCCAGAGTACTAACCTATGCGAGGTCTCTCTCCAGCCGCACTGAGGCTATGCCCACTACTACTCACTACCTGGCACACTGACCAGTTGATAAGCTAGTTTTTAATATCATATAAATTACTTTCCTTCCTTCTTTCAACCTCCGCTGTATAGCTTCATTCCAGGCTCCAGTTCGGATCCTTGGTGCATGCCTATAGTACCAGCACTTGGGATGTAGAGGCAGAAAGTGCAGTAGTTCAAGGTTATCCACAGCTACATAGTGAGTAAGTGACAAGCCTAGGCTATGTGAAACCAATCTTTAACAAAACAGAATAAAACAGAACCATCCAAATGCCTTTCCCTGAATGACAAAAATGTATTTTTGTACACACCTATTCTTATAGAATTGCTTCCCATAATTCACTTTCAAATAAGTGCCTTCTTGATCCATTACACTAATATAAGACTTCACCACTGAGTTCATAAAAAATGAACATATAAAAATTTATTTTTGTTGGCTTCTTGTTATGATATAGTATTAAATGGAGAATATATATTTATATAAAAACTATATAATCTTAAAATATATTGGACTTTATTATATAATATTTATGTTATATACATTCAGAAAATCTTTAAATACTTATGTATCTTATTATTAAAGCATTCACAATTCAAACTCCATTTTCATGGACTAAATCAATATATCATCAAAAACCCATCAAGCCTAAAGACATTTGGTAGTCTTTGATGTGGTTTCTTTGGGAGGTAGATGGATCAAAAAGGATGTAATGGTTTGAATATGTTCTAGGAATTCATATAGGACTTTAATTTTCAAAGTCAAAAATAATGATTTTAAAAGGTAAGACCAAGTGCATAGCTCAGGAGAAGAGGCCTTATCATGTATAGGAAATGCCCTGGGTTCTATTTATATCAAGCACTACTTAAATGAATGAATGGATGAATGAATGAATGAGAATAAATAAAATGAGGTTTAGAGGTAAGGACATTCAAAAATGTTCAGGTTCTGGTGCAGTTGGTAGAATAGCAGTTCCATGACTGGGTCCTTTACAAATATAGAGAGAAATATCTCTACATTCTATCATTATATGATGCTGCTAAGAATGACTCAAGATAAATTTCATGTTATGTTGTATGGACTTCAAGCCTCCAACATTGTAAACAGCATTAACTTTTCCTCCTTATAAAGTAACTTTTGTATGGTATTTTTAATCGTAAGAAATGCTAGGAAACCCCCATGCGGAATCCCAGTGAATGGAAACACTCACTACTCTTAAGAAGAGGCTGTAACAATACAGAAAACAATAGCACTATAAACTAGGAAGAGGTTATCTCCAAAGAACTAGTCCAAGATGCCACTATGACCTTTGGTTCTGTAGAACTGTGATTATTAAATATCTATCGTTTAACTTACCCAGTCTATGGGTAGAGCAGTGTGAGCTAAGCCACTCACCTGTCTACCAAACCTTCTCTTGAGGTATACAGATGTCTCATGATTTTTAAAATGAATGAGCACCTGCCTGGCTCCATGGGTTTATACAAAGAGGTTCAACATGGAACCTCTTGCTGGGGACAAATTTTTAGATATTTAGTCTGATTTGATTTGGTGGGTTGTATTCTCCTACATATAGAAACTGAGACCAGGAACTATAAAGAAGTCCATTAAGAAGGTGATTTCAGGAAGTAAAAATGTAGAATCCTGACTGACATGTAGGATTATGGTTTCAATAGGAAATGTTTCCAGCATACTCAAGTGTCAGCCCGAGTCTTGAGCTGGTAGCATGGTTTTTGAAGGACTTAGAAAATTGAGGAGGTGGTATATACTTGGAGAAAGCTCATGTCCTTGGCCCTTCTTTTGCTTCCTGATCACAAGATGGGAAGAAACTTCTCTGTGACATGTGCCTGCTGCCATGATGTTCTTAACTGTACATGGTCACAAACCATGGACAGAACAATACACAATCCTACATATGTTTATACCAGGCATTTGGCCTCAGATGTGAAACGCTAATGAATATACACACACACACACACACACACACACACAGAGAGAGAGAGAGAGAGAGAGAGAGAGAGAGAGAGAGAGAGAGAGAGAGACAGAGAGAGAGAGAGAGAGAGAGAGAGAGAGAGAGAGAGAGAGAAGAGAAGAAAATGCACTCTGAAAGTTGCTATTGAGGAATCCAATGCACTCACAGAGAAGGATGTCTGAGACATCAACAAAATGCTTCCATTATTATTGGGAAAGAAATCATTTATCTACCCACCATTAGTTTAATCCTTTGTAATTATAGGTTTTACTTGTAAACAGGCTAAGGGGACTAAGTAAAATGATATATTAAGCTATGGGCCAGAATTTGATGTTTTCTGAGGTATGGTAGTGTAGGTTTCCTACCTTGTAGGTTCACTCTAAAACCAATGCTAGATAGTTCAATCTTCCGACAACCTCATGGAGTAGCATAGTGCCTGTCTTTCTACTTGACAATCTTTGGGATATCTAACACTTCTAGAATTTCAGGGAAGCATTATTTTTCTCATTCATGTAGCCAAACCATGTCATTTCGTAATTAATGTAATGCTTAGGAAGTTGTTTCTGCTGCTCACTTTCACAGAATTTCATCCTAGCTTCTTTTCAAAGTGTATTACATTCACCTGCTGAGAAGACCACCCACACTACAACAGTACATGTATCCAGTGGTCACTAGAGTGTCTCCTCTGGAGCCTGGGTGACTGCAAAGTAATGGATTTACAAGGAATTGAGTGAAATAAATGCTTTTGAAAATAAAAGAGGTAATTCATTGCATGATTAATCTATAGTAGTTATAATTTAGATGTAATAATAATTCTCTGGCTTGTTTACTGCACATTTCCCACGGGTCATCGTTTGTACAGGAATGTTAGTGAAATCTCTGTAAGCACACTTCTCTATGAGTAGTCACTCTGGAAAGCATCCTTGGCATGCATTTCTACATTCCCTTTCAACCTTCCTTCCTGTATCAGTGAAGGAGTAAGTCCTTCCTGCAAAGGAGGGTAATTCTACTTTTGATTTAGAGCAGTAGTTCACAACCTTCTTAATGCTTAGACACTTTAACACAGTTCCTAATGTGTGGTGACCTTCTACCATGAAATTATTCTCATTGCTACTTTATAACTGTAACTTTGACACTGTTATGAATTGTAATGTAAATATCTGTGTTTTCAGATGGTCTTGGGTGACCCCTGTAAAGGAATTTATTCTACCCTCCAAAGGGTTGCAACCCACAGGCTGAGAATCTGTGACTTAAAGTGTCTTTCTTAATGCCCTAAGCCATTCTTTCCTGGTCATCTAGTTTCCTATTTGTGTTGGCTCCAATCTCTTTCAAGCACAGAAAATATTCTCTACTGCCCAGAGTCACCTTGAAGTTGCAGCCTTTAAAAAATCTTTCTACAGGAAAGATTTCAAAGCAGCCTATGTCACTCCTCTCACTTGTCCCCTTCTGCTTGTATCACAGTGTAATGCTGTTGCAACCAGACTTACAGTTTGACCAAGTTACAAACACTGTTCTTGTAAACGTTTAGCAACACCAACAGACTTACTTTTCATCATACATACATCACACATGTTAGCAAAGTTCACCCCCTCCAATATTCCCTTCAAATCTTCATTATTTTCTCTGATACACCCTTATCTATATAGCTACTCATTTTCAATGTCTTCTGATGGCTTTTATTTACTTATCAGACATTTGATGGCTTTTTTTTTTTTTTAATTTCAAGAAACAGTTTTGGACTCCGTGGGTGCTCAATAGATTAACCGCCACTTAAGTCTACAAATTCTAAGTGTCTTTCTTTCATGTAAATCCCAGAGGTATCCATTTTAATGTTCCTATAGTGCTTGATTCAGTTACATGGGCTTGGATTCCCAGCTTTATGGATAGCCAAAAGGATTGCAAATTCAAGGCCAATTTGAGACACATGGTAAGAACCACTCTTCAAACAAGACATTTAAAAACAGCACAAAAGCGGGCATTGGTGGTACACACCTTTAATCCCAGCACTTGGGAAGCAGAGGCAGGCGGATTTCTGAGTTCGAGGCCAGCCTGGTCTACAGAGTGAGTTACAGGACAGCCAGGGCTACACAGAGAAACCCTGTCTCGAAAAACAAAGCAAAACAAAACAAAAAACAAAAACAAAAACAAAACAAAAAAATGCCCAAATCATTAAAAAATAAATAAATAAAAACAGCACTAAGATACCTTATTATGACTCAAATATAAGTGCCACTTCCCCTCAAAACTGGTCCTGCTTCAAGACTTGATACCGAAATCAGGCCAGCATTTAGCTAGCTGTTAATACAGAAAAATGAAAGTTATTATTTTTTTTATCTTGCTACTAATAGTGAAGATTCATTTAGTTTATAACTCCAATGCCAGAATCAGGAAAAACCTGGATAAGCAAAGGTAATTCATCAATCTCAGTTCTAGAAGCTTGTTCTTCGGATCTGCCTTTTACATTTCTCACTTCCATCCAGATTCCACTTTCAAACTGTTGCTGTTGTCTCTTTATCAAGGTTTAGCACCAAATCTTCCCCTCCATTTCTCCCTTTCCCATGTTTTCCTCACACTGTGGCCATGATATTTCAGTGAAAACTGGATATATGATATCCAACCTCCTGCCCTTCTCGTCACCCAGACAGATGGCCCAGAACACTCTGGAGGCTGTGCATTTCGCGAGATTTCTTGTTCACAAGTTCCTCTCACTCTTATCTTTCTCCCTCACATGAACTATAAAGCAGCCCATGGGTTTCACTTTTATTTCCCGTTTTCCTATTAAAGCTTCACTTTTCTGGTCGCACATTAAGTGTTATCTTCTGAAGATATGTCTCCTTCTCTCCACAGACAAAGCTCAGATACTCTTTTTGTCCATCTTGTGGCAATCTGTCCTTGTCTATCATATGACACAAGGACAATTAGTGCATGTCCAAAATCAACCTTCCAGGCATACCAGAAACCCAGGAATTGAGTCTCCACCTTATCCTCTTATAACTACTGGATACTCATTACTTTCCCTCAGTTTAGACACGGAGTAGGCTGAGAATGCCCAATGAATAAATGAAAAAACTGAATGAATAAATGAATAGACAATGTGGTATTTATTATTATTATATCATAAGCCATTTTACATTGAGAAACCTCAAACAAATATTTAAGAAAGAAAAGAAAGCTATTATGTCACGAAAGCTGTTAGTTTTACTGTATTCATTGAACCTAAGATGTAATCAATTGTAATCCATGTCATAACTTGAAGAAAACTATTATAGAAGAAAAATTCCAATAACTAAGCAATGGCACACTATGAAGTAAAACTAACACCCTGTTTTCAAATACTGAAAGGTAAAGACGCAGGGAAATCCAAGGACTTTTGCAGCCTGACCCTACAGCTTGTCGCCGTCCCATCTGTCCTTTAGAACATGAAACTATTAGCGCTTTCTTGTATTGTCCTAACTGGTACCTTTCCTTGCAAGCCTGAACTTCACTCTCACCTTACTCCATCCACAATGATCACTGCAGATCCAAACTTGATCCTGCCACCAAGGATCAGCAACCTCACTCGGATTGTGACCCCCTTTCACAATTCCTCCAACAGATCAGTGCTATATGTGTTATTGAGTATCTTACTAACACCTATATGTTAAAAGTTTGGGTCCAGGTCCAGGGCATTTTGGGGAAGTGGTAAAGTCTTCAGACAGTTAGACCTCATAGATGGATGTTAGATAATCAAGTTGTTCTTTTTAAGCTGGTCCCTGGGCTCCTAGACCCTTCTACTATCCTTTCCATCTCCCAACTGCCATGATATAAACAATTATTTTCTAAAACACATCCCTACTATATGAATCTGTGGTGTCCGAGGCCAAAGTCAAGAGTGCAAAACAAGGAGGGATTTAAATCTCAGAAATGGGAGTCAGAATAAAGCTTTCTTCCTGGACAATTTGATTATTTCATGCATTTTGTCCTTCCTATGAGAAAGTAACTTAAGGGAGAAAGGGTTTGGCTTATTCTGCCTTAGAGTTTCAGAGAGGTACAGTCTATCATGTTGGAGAAGATATAACAGAGGTCAGGAAAAGTATGGTGGGGGGACCAAGATACTGGGTGGTGACAGCGTATCCGGCAAGTACAGTAAGCTGGATATGGGGTCGTGCTATAATGTCTCAAGGCCCACACATAGTGATGTTTTTCTCCCAATGACTTGCTACTTCCTAAAAGGTCTACAGCGTTCCAAGGCAGAACCACTATCTAGAGACTACGAGTTCAAATGCATGAGCCCATGGAGGACATTTACAGACACACCAGCCAGCCAGCTCCCTTTAGCTGTAATAGTCTCTAACTTGAGGCTTTCCTTTGTTCTTCTGACTGCCTCCCATTTTATAATTTATGGTATAGACTTCCTAGGAGCATAGAGAAATTGTGCAATCTTGTCCTTGTTAATCTGTACCTCTCCAACCAGACTCTTTGCACTGTTTTCAAATAAAAAGTGGTTTCTTTTCTAGTTCCTCCTAGAACTAAGCTCATTTTTTATTAGAAACAAACTTGTGCATTTGTCTGTGTGTGACAATGGCTTTTGCTGAGCTTTATGTTCCAAAAAAGTGCCTACCACAATATTATCATCACTATATTGCAGAGTACAGCATCCATTGGGGTGCTAAGTAATTATTAGGTTAGAAGATATATTTTACTGAAATAAGGCCAAAAACTATAATTCATAGTCCTAAGAAGACTCAGAACAGGCCTGTTGCTAAAAAGGTGAACAACATGGTCTCCAGAGTTAGGAGAGTGACTGATATATGTAAACTCCTAAAGACTTTGTATAAGAACGGTACACTTCCAACGCTGTGCTTCTCGTCAGTGTTTTCTCAGATACTCTGAAGTAACTTTTAAGTCACAGCTTGTATTTTAGTCATAGTTTTGGTTTTCAATAAAATTATTTGACAATGCTCAGAATAGATCTTTTCCTATTTGGGGCCTCAGAATCTTCCCTCCATTTCATTTTTAAAAGTACTCTAATATTCAAAAGAATGTATACTGTGTGCAGGTGAATTCACAAGGGACATATATTTTCTACAAACATGTTAGTGAGAAAAAGGCATATAATGACAGAAAATACTACTCCTCTGAATTTGTAAAGTGTATGAAGCCTAATGTTTTTAATAGAAGAAGGGACAATTACCTCATAATTTGATGAGTGAAATCAACTTTATTTTGATACATGAGATCTTGTTAGAGATAATTTCATACAGAGTCTCTTAATATCCTTAGAGACTCTGCTTAATCAATTTCCAACTTTGTATTTCTAGGTCATAGCTTGTATTGAATTAGGGCAATTGTTATCTCTAAGTCCTTGAATTTTGCTCACCTACCAGTGGTATGTATTCATTCTTGTCACTCATGTATCTCTTTATTAATTCAGCATTTATTGAGGGAATTTTGTATAAGTCTTGTGCTTAGGTGTGTATATTAAAAGATGGTTAACTTGAGAGTTAATATATGTCAAGAAATAAAATCAGTCCTGGATGATTAAACTGTGAAAACTATGATATAGGTTTGGTTATGTGGTAAAGATATTGATAAATATTGAATACCACTGTATTGTTCTCTTCATTTCCAAAACTGTAAGGATAAAGTGATATAAAGATTTCATAGCTAGGGCCGGGTACCTCAGCTTGGGCCACATTAGCGCCCAATTAGGGCCGATTAGCACCGGGAGAGGGATACCCTCCCAGGAGCTTGGAAAAGCCGGGAGTGGGCCCAAGACAAGCTCCACAGCTCACCAGGAACTGCCCTGAACCTGCGAGTCACAGGAACTGAGGTAGGTGGGCATAGAAACCCCCTGGATCCCAAGAGCAGCGGCTGAAGCAGGAGACGTCTGCCTGGGCCACCAGGGTTCCATAGTCAAGCAGCGCCCGCCGGGAGAAGGTTACTCTCCCAGTAGCGTGGAAAAGCCCCGAGTGGGGGCAAAACGAGCCCCAGCGCTCACCAATTCAGCCCGGTTTCCGTGGGCCACAGAGACTGAGGGACAGGAACTTCTGGCCTCCATCTGGCGGCCGGAGACCTCAGCTTGGGCCACAGGGCTCCATAGCTGATTAGCGCCGGGAGAGGGATACCCTCCCAGGAGTTTGGAAAAGCCGGGAGTGGGCCCAAGACAAGCTCCACAGCTCACCAGAAACTGCCCCGAACCTGCGAGTCACAGGGACTGAGGTAGGCAGGCATAGAAACTCCCTGGATCCCAAGAGCGGCAGCTGAGGCAGGAGACGTCTGCCTGGGTCACCAGGGTTCCATAGTCAAGGAACTCCAGGAGAAAGTTACTCACCCAGGAGCGTGGAAAAAACACCTCTCAGAGAGAGCTGGTCTTCAAGGAGTATTGATACAGAGGCCTGCAGCTGAGAAAAGCCATAGCCAGAAAGTAAGATCAGCTAACATCAGAGTTAACAAGATGGCAAAAGGCAAGGGCAAGAACCTAAGGAACAGAAACCAAGGCCACTTGGCATCATCAGAACCCAGCTCTCCCACCACAGCAAGTCCTGGGGTCCCCAGTACGCCAGAAAAGCAAGACTCAGATTTAAAATCATTTCTCATGATGATGATAGAAGACTTTAAAAAAGAAATTAACACCCTTAAAGAAACACAAGAGAACAGGGGTAAAGAACTAGAAGCCTTTAAGGAGGAAACACAGAAATCCATTAAAGAACTACAGGAAAACACAATCAAACAGACAAAGGAAATAAACAAAACCATCCAGGAGCTAAAAATAGAAATAGAAACAATAAAGAAATCACAAAAAGAGACAACCCTGGAGTTAGAAAATCTAGGAAAGAGATCAGGAGTCATAGATGCAAGCATAATCAACAGAATACAAGAGATAGAAGAGAGAATCTCAGGAGCAGAAAATACCATTGACAACATCGACACAACAGTAAAAGAACATACAAAATGCAAAAAGCTCCTA
>JAPYYD010003599.1:0-13961 GCA_028551405.1 Uromys caudimaculatus | reverse complement strand
GAGCCACGTGGAGATGGGCTGTGTGGAGTCACAGTTCTGCCATTCCTGAGCGAAAGTCACGTTTCTCTATCTCCATTCGCACCACAGTAGCAATAAAGACGAAAATTTCACTATATTTCTTTCTTATTGTGGAGTGTAGGTACAAACCGCTCCCCAAGTAAGATGCAGACAGATTGGCAAACAGGTCTTCCTGCTTGAGCCAGCATGCCCGAGTCACTTTCAGTGGGCCCTGCACATCACAGTTGTTTTCATGGCCTCGAGTTATTTGCAGGGAATGAGTTTTGCATCTCTCACTAGTGTGGTCCACACCCCTATTCTGACCATGTAGGAGCAGAAACAATCTCAAAGAAGGTCCCGTTGTCCCCATAGGCTGTGAGTGTGCTTTCACTCAGTACTGCCTCCTTCCAAGTCCAGTAAGACCCTCAGTCTGCAACTTCCTGAAGGCCAAGTCTCGGGAGTCAGGGGAGCAGGAAGTGATCATCACCTTGCCTGCACTCTGCTGCTCCCCCACCCCTTTTAGTGAAGTACACATGTCACTGAGATCCACTGTGGACAGAGGTCCTGCTGCCTCAAAAGGAATAAGAGACTTTCTCCCTTGCAGGCTGCATAAGGCTTGAGCTCTCCTGCCTCCCAGCCCTGGAACGGGAAGCTTACTTTAGATTTCTCTTCAAGTATTTGCTTCTAGTCATTTCAGAAATAGACCAAGATATTTTGTTTCCATTTACTTTTTCAGCCTCTTAAATCATTCTTATAGATTGGACAAGACCCCCAAAATGCAGTTAATACCCACTGTATTACACTCATGTGCTCACCCATCTTCGGCTCTAGGTGGCAGCCATGTAACTTCCCTTGTCTTACAGTCACAGAGGAGCAGACGGTAGCCCCAGCCACTGCACTTGCTCCTTCCTTTGGTCTTGCTCACTTCCCAACCTGGAAACACAGGCTGCTCCCAGTCACTTAACTGGATCAACCTTGTCACTTTTTCTACATCAGTGGATTAATTCCAAGTGAAGATACATAAGGCCCTGGCAGATTGGAAGTTTGGAGAAGGCAGGCAGTACAAGATGCAATGACACGATATCAATTGAATAGTGGGAACACTGAGTGTCAGTCACTAAAAAAACCAAATACATTGAACAGTGAATGGACAAGGTAAGTTACACAGTTACATTGTTAAGGATGAAATGATCTCCAACTGAATTTGAGCAGCAGAAATGGTTGTTTGCCATGTTGGAACAGAAGGATGATAACATAAAACTCCTTTCCAGCAAAATTAGTGAACTGGAAAAACTGAACAATTTTGATGAGAGGTATGGAAGGTTTTTTTTAAAGATTTATTTTTATTTTGTGTGTGTGTGTGTGTGTGTGTGTGTGTGTGTTTGCCTGCATATATGTCTGCATACTGTGCACATGCATTGCCTCTGGAAGCCATAAGAGGGGATAAGATTCTCTAGAAGGGGAGTTATAGACCACTGTTAGCCACCATATGAGTTTTGGAAATCAAACCTCAGTCCTCTGGAAGAGCCACCAGTTCTCTTAACCAGTGAGATGTCTCTCCAGCTGCCAGTACTATGAAGATTGAGGTTCCACTCTAACTATCTCTTGTGTTCCAGAAGATAGCACCTGTTATACAGGTTTATTTGTGCTAATGCTTGGTGGATTTAATTCAGACAAAGAAAACGAAAGCACTCCAGGGCACACAAGATGATTCAGTGGAAGAAAGTACTTGCTGCCAAGCCTGAGGACTTGAGTTCTATCCCCAGGATCCACACACTGGAAGAAGAGAATCATCTCCTGCAAGTTGTCCTCTGACCACCACATGCATGCTCTGCACTCAAGCATACACGTATACACACACACACACACACACACACACACACACACACACACACAAACACACACACACACGTCTATGATATAGAGGTTATCTGGTCTACATAGTGAGTTGCAAGCTGGTCAAGGTTACATAGTGAGGTCCTGGTCAAAAGATCAACTCTACTATCTACCTATCTACCTATCTACCTATCTACCTATCTACCTATCTATCTATCTATCTATCTATCTATCTATCTATATCTCTCACTCTCAATTAAAATGTCAAATAAAATATTTAAAGCTGAAGTATGAACCTAAGGATAAAAACTGAAGTACTTGAACTCAAAAAGAGGTAGGAAGTGCTGCTGTAGATTTAACCACCCCTAAACCACCTCAGAAATACGCGCTGGCTGCTGTTGCTAAAGAATTGTCTAAACTCCCACCTTAGAAAGAGGACAATATTTTCTTAATTATTTAAAAGATAAGAATTTTCAGTGAGCACGATCAATTTCTTCAGATATACTCCTGGCTAGTCTCTCTGTTCATAAGAATCTATCCTTAGATATCCTGCCAAAGAAAGAAAGGAAATTGTGGTACTTGTAGATTTCCCAGTAGACACTGAAGCCTTATATAAGAGAAGCAGGCACACATCCCAATCTCCCGGGTTTACTGCTGAATCGAGACTTCAAAAAGAAGTTGAAGAAAAGAATGAAACTGCTAACAATTTGGAAAGGTGCTCTTGTAAGAAAGCCAGCACCCACAGCAGTATTGGTTGCCTTAACAGTGGAGCTCAACTAAATTCATCTTAATCCAGAGAGCACCACCTTGTGGCGTACTCACACATTCTCACTGCATAAGGCCTGGTGCTTTCATTCTTCTTTGACCAAATATTCAAATTTTGTGGTGATTCTAACCTGGAAAGTTTCTTAAGTGATGAGCCTCGTTTGCTTTCTGGTGCTGTAATAAAACACAGACCAAAAACCATTGGGAGTAGGAAAGGTAATCCATTTGGCTGGTGGGTTACAGTCCATCCTCAGGGGAGGCCAAGGCAGGAACCTGGAGGCAAGAGCTGATACACATGGAGGGGTGCTGCTTACTGACTTGTTCCTAATGGCTTGCTCAGCCTGCCTTCTTATAGAACCCAGGACCACCAGCCTGGGGATGGTACCACCCACAATGGACTTGACACTCTGCCCTCCACATGAATTGATAATTAAGGAAATGCTCCACTGACATACTCTCAGGCCAATTTGCTGAAGGCTACCCCTCATATGAGGTGCCTTCTTTCCAAGTGACTTTTTGTCTTTCTTTTCTTTTACTGTTTTGTATTTGAGATAGGGTTTCTCTGTGGAGCCCTGGCTGTCCTAGAATTCACCCTGCAGACCAAGCTAGCCTCAAACTAACCCACCTGCCTCTGCCTCCTGAGTGCTGGAATTAAAGGCATGCACCACTACCACCTGGTTTAAAATAAAAAAAAAAAATTTAAATGGTTAGTGGGACTGGAGAGATGGCTTAGGTGTTAAGAGTGCTTGCATATCTTTAAAGAAGTCTAAATTTGGTTCCCAGAACCCATGTCAGGTGGCTCCTCAGGCACCTGCACACAGAGGTGACAGAGGTGAGTGTTGAGTTTTGGAGGTGGTTCAAGATGACACCAGGATGGATTACTGGGGATGAATCAATTTACTAGACATTATTAATATCATGGAGACATACAGAAGAACAACATGGCAGAGTTCTGAAGAGAGTTCAGCACCAGAGTTAGAGCCAGACAGCCACACAGGTTCTCTAAAGAGAATTAGCAAAGCCCCTATGTCAGAAAAGGGAATGTGTGCTTACACTACTTGAGAACAGGAAGGGTATAGCCAGATCCTGCAATCAGGCTCCTGATTCCCAGGCAGGAGGGACATACGAGGAGACAGGATGTACACCTCTTTGATACTGACTCACTTTCTATAGGAGGTGTCCTGATACCTGTCAGTCAGCTAGTTGGGGGCTCACAGACAATGTTCCAGTAGAGGACCTGTCAGTATCTGAAAGAGAAGGCCTAAGCAGAAGCTGTATTATAGCATTGCATTCTTATATTACAGTGTAAAATTGGCAAATTTGCTAAAAACACAAATCAAAAGAAAAAGCATGAGACAAACTAAAAGAACAAATTTGCACAATTTCCACTGTCAAGGGAAGGGTAGAAAGCATGCATTCATGGATATTTTCTGGAGCAATTGTGATCATGTTAAAAGGTATTTTTGCCCTTAATTTGTAGGAAGCTATTAGTAAAAACTGTGTTTTGTGCGACTTAAGAGTAGGGAATAACCCTCAAGTTTAGCTATGTGCTCAACTGGAATCTGAAGACTCTCGTTTACGCAGTCAGTAGTAACCGATTTCTAGGATTTAGGTTACAATGCAAGTTACTTTAGTCCATAACGGTGGTTCCTAATGCTGTGACCCTTTAATACAGTTCCTCATGTTGTGGTGACCCCATACCATAAAATTATTTCATTGCTATTTCATAACTATAAGTTTGCTACTGTTAAGAATTGTAATGTAAATATCTGTATTTTCAGATGGTCTTAGGTGACCTCTGCTAAAGCATCATGACCCACACACAGACTGAGAACCACAGGTCCATTGAAAGAACATTCTTTAT
This sequence comes from Uromys caudimaculatus, assembly GCA_028551405.1. Taxonomy (NCBI): domain Eukaryota; kingdom Metazoa; phylum Chordata; class Mammalia; order Rodentia; family Muridae; genus Uromys; species Uromys caudimaculatus. Next base: position 9,499 of record JAPYYD010003599.1, on the reverse strand, counting down.
CAGAGCTGTTTTGGAAAAAAAAAAAAAAAGGAAAGAGAGTAAGCTAGAAACAGTGTCAGATGATGCCATTAGCTCTGCTTCTCAGTGCCCTCCCTTGAGTGCAGTGATTGAAGGCCCTGCTGATCAGATAAAGACGTTTCTGGATCAGTAGAGCAACAGAGCCCCCCACCCAAAGTCTTCATCCCAACACCACAAGCCAGGATCACCACCACACCTAACTCAGAGTGCAAGTTAAGACTTCTACTTTCACGGACATTGAAGCCTCTGGGGGAACCAAGAACCTAAAGGTTACTGAGCTGCTCTGTCAGTTTACCTAGTGAAGAGGCTCTAGATGGCCTGAGCATGGCAAACAAGACTCTGCAAGGCCTTGTTCTTCCTCCATCCCCTCTGCCTTGATAAAACCTGTTAGATTGTGTTCCTAAAGCTTGCTACCAAGGCCCAATCCCTTATTTTGCCATTTCCTCCTCCTGAGGCTGATCATTCAAGGTCCAGCTAGCAAAGTATTGAAGTCCAGCAATCCAAAGCGCCTTTTGCCTGACCTAATTAACATGTCCAATCAAAACAAGCCAACTCATCCTAACACAGGAGTGGATGGGTGAGGTAGTTTTCCCTTTTACCTTTATAAACAGCCGTTTGCCTATGGGTCACACCTGTTTCCTCTCTAGCCAAAGGCAGTTCTTTGTCCCTCCTGGGCAAATATCCCTTCCTACTCTCCCTTGGTCCCTTCCCCTGGTCCTTCACGCTCTATCTCCTATCTTTATCTCTTATTCCCTGCCTACTGTCCCTCTGGGGAAAATAAATCTCCTTTGTGCTAAGAACTTGGACTTGGGGTGTCTCATGCCAACTTTGAGGACCTTTCATGTATTCCCTAGCTGGAGTTCAGAAATCAGAGTGACGCACATGCCACCAATAAGTGTAAAGACAATGTTCTCATCTACCCTCAACCCTTTGAACATAAATATGTCCAAAAGGCTCTCCAAATAACTCTCCGTACAGTTTTGTAAACATCTTAGAGCTGTGTTAAGAATTCAGTTTTGGAAAAGAGACCTAATGTCAGTCCACTATGGCACTGAAAGTTCATTAATATGAATGAACTTTGACCCTTGCTATCTTCAAATCTCCCCAAATATACACCACAATTCAATCTTTTAAGAATCTACATGTCTAGGAGAAAAGGATGCTGAATAGTAATATTGTGAGTAGGAGGCCTCAAACAGGAACATGATTCCTTCGACACAAAATTTTCAGCTTAGGAATGTATTGAAGGAAGCTATAGTAAAAACTGCATTAATTGGGATAATGTGAGGGTAGGGGAATTGGACAGGTTTACTTTGGGCCATTTGATAACTTACAGGAGTGAAGTGGAAACTTAAGGGTTCTTTGGAAAGTCAGTTGTGTTGAATGGTGTTTTGCTGGGGCAAACACATGAAGGAATGTTTTGCTGAAGAGGACACAGGTGAGAGACTAAGGCAGACTCATGAAGAAATGTTTCCTGAAGCAGACACAGGAGAAAAGATGTTCTGCTAAAGCAAACACATGAAAGGACACGTGATGAGGGATTATTTGCTAATGACAAGCATGTATTGGGCTGCCTTATATCCTTAGTTGAGCATTTGTAAAGGACTCCATAGAGAGAAATGAACCAAAAAACTTCGGGTGGTGTGCTGCAGTTTCTTGCCACTTCCAAGGACTCCGGCTGATTGTCAGAGTGATGTCAGCTGAGACAGACTCACGTGGAGTTTTGCTAAGATTCACGTGCTGAAGTAAGACTCACGAAGGACACGTGATATTTGGACCGGGAATATAACAGGACTTAACAGATGGTGATGGAGGCTGAGTTTGGCTTGATGGTAGAGCTAGCCATGCAATGCTTTGCTGATCTTCACTAAGAAAGGCACAGCCAAAAACTTCTCCTGGTGTTTCTATTGGCCTGGTCCTTCCTTCTGCTGACTCAAGTAGAAGCTGAGGCCTTGCTGTCTCTATTAGGTAGTGCCACCACCGCTGATTCCTGTTTGCTATCCCAACTCTACTGAACTGGACTGCTGGTGTATCCGTGAAGTGTCTGTGAGTAGACTGAGCTGTCGTTTCTGACCTGTGAACTGAACTGCCAATTTCCTGACAACACAGATGAGAGTTGCTCCAAAGAACCATTTCTAAACAGGACCACTTCTCCTGCATCCTTTCTTTTCCACTACTTCTGGTGGGCGGTGGGTGGTGGACTAGAAAGGAGGCTAAAGTGTTTAAGAACCATCATTAAAATTAGGTTTTGAAAAAATTAAACTTACACAGGAATTCACAAATTAGTCTTCCTTTGATAACTATATCTGCATCCTACCCTCAATGAAAGCACTTGAATGTATTTATATTGGAGCGGAGAGGCAAGGTCCTCTGTCTATTCTAGAGCCTGCTCCACACCTCATGTTCAAGGAGGGTTTCATGAAGGACAGGGTGCAATATAAGTTTCCAAAAGGGATTTTTGATAGATTTTGATATTTTTAGTCCTCAGTATTGGATCTAAGGCCTTACACACCGAGGCAAGAACTGCATTCTGTATTTATTCTACCTTCAGCCCTCACAATGTCAAAGCAATAAGAAATAAAGTTCCTCTAGGGAATGTAAAAATCTCACTAGCATATAAACTTGCATTATGTAATTTCAGCTATGAACCTAAATGTATATCTAACCAAGCCCTTCCTGCCTTTTATTGTAGGGTTGGTTTAAGAGGAGGAGAGCGGAGTATATGAAGCAACAGAGGCTGTAAATGCTCAGAGAACGCCTCTTCCTACCCAGCTCCCATTTCCCTGAAGACTTTGAAGAATCCCTAGGGTGCTGTCCTTCCCCAGAAGCCAGATGCACATGATGTTATTTGATGCCACCACCTTATTATTACATTCTTATCACCTTGGCACTTGTATTCACAATAAAGGAGTGGACTCTCAGCTTCTCTGTTTCATGTGTCTTCTGGATTAGTAAAATAGATATCTAAGTTATCAAGGAGATATTTAAATAGAAAGGCACATCCCCCTCCCATGATGTGCCAACACTGACTTACCATCAGTAGGCCCTATCTAGCCTTAAGCTTCCTTCCAAACACGGCATAGTTTGCTTGAACTGACTCCCAATTTCTTTTTTTTTTTTTTTTTTTGACACCCCTCCATGTTGTGTGACATTTTTCCATGGGGAGATAAAACAAACACATCTACTCAACCCATATAGGAAACATACTATAGACCAAAGTACAGATAACTCAAAAGTCCAATTTGGTGAACCAAAGAATTTGGGGAGGGGGGTTACTTACAGGAACAGAAATGACTCAAAGACAGCTGCAGCACAAAAGCTCACCACAGGATGGGTGACAGACAGCTCACAAAACTGAACACCCGCAGCACACTGCACAACCTCCCAGCAGCTCAACAGGTTGAAAGAGTATCCTTTACCAGTGCCTCTGGTAGTCTAAACCCCTTCCAGGAAGCTCAACTTTCTGCTTCTTCCAGGCAGCTGATCTGGTCTCATCATCTTTGCAGGTCAGCTTGTCTGAGAGTCTTCTGGGCAGTGCAGCACTAATGAAAGTCTTCTTTGCAGCATGGCTTTGCTTCCTATGGCATAGAGGGACCCAGTAAATATTGTCAGTTTCAGAGACTTTGTGAAGCTATTTTGAGTTGTTTCCCTTCCTGTTTAAGGAGCTTCCTTGCAGGGTGGCATATTTTAATCTCAGAGCAAACTGTTACATAACGCCCCACCTCTTCTTCCAGTTCTTACAGTCTTTCTGCCCACTCTTCTACAATGATATCCAAGACTTGGACGGGTTGACTATAGATGTCCACCTGTGGCTAAGAATATGCCACCATGCCATAGTGACAGTTACTTGTTCTGAGGAGCTTCACCATGGTTATGAGTTGAGGCTGATCACGGTGACCTATGAACATAAACACACATTTAGAAGACATTTGACAGTCACATCACATCCATCTAGAAAAATAGATATATGTTCCTTCCCTATTGTAACCTATGACCTCCTCGGCCACAGGCTTTTGTCCTGGATTTCAGTAACAGACATGAACTCCCTTTTGTGGAGTGGGCCTTAAATCCAACTGGAAAACTGTTGGTCTTACCTATGATAGCTGAGCCTCTATTAGAGAAGCAGATAGATCCTGCTAAGTGTGTGGGTATTTCAGCAAGCAGGGTTCATAGTCAAGCAGGAATGCTGGTGACAGATGTCCTCTAACAACCTGCATAGTGCCCCTTCTGGTGATATGAAATCTGGCACTATGCGTTCCCAATCACAATACCTGCCTATTAAGGGAGTTTTGCCCTGTATTGGCAAAGCTTAGCAGTCAACTATCTTGAGTCTATTTGTCATTTTTCGACAGCATTCTGTCTGTAGATGAAGTTAGGGCATTTATTGTCTAGTGGCTAGCTTGCCATAATTGAAGCAACTCCATATGGAGGATATTGATCATCTTCTCTGAAGTGGAATAGGGGTACTGTCAGGAGCAGATCTGTCTCAGAGTCAAAAGATCTTTTAAATTTTATTATTTATTTACATTCCCATCATTGCTTCCCCTCTCTTCCCCCCCCCCAGTTACTCATCCCATTCTGCCTCCCCTTGCCTCTGAGAGGGTGCTCTTCCCCCCACCAGACCTCCCCATTCCCTGAGGCCTCAAGTCTCTCGAGGATTAAGCGCATCTTCTCCCACTAAGGCCTGATCAAGCAGACCTCAGCTATATTTGTGTCAGGGGCCTCAGCCTGGCCTGTATATGCTCCTAGTTGGTGGCTCAGTCTCTGGGAGCTCCACAGGTCTGGGGGTCTGGGTAAGCTGAGACTGCTGGTCTTCCTATGGGATCACTTGCCCCTTCAGCTTCTTTAATCCTTCACCTAATTCAACAATAGGGTCTCCAACTTCAGTAAAATGGTTGGGTGTAAGTATCTGAATCTGTCTCAGTCAGCTGCTAGTAGGATCTCTCAGAGGACAGCCATGCCATGGTCCCATCTGTAAGCACATCATAGCATTAGCAATAGTGTCTGGACTTGGTATTATTTAGAGGTAGTATTTGTTTCTATATTAACATGATGTATGGAATGTGAAATATACACAGGTCAATTAAAGATAAATTTTTGCTCCTTGTTTGAGCGGTGAAAGACAACTGCCTTTCTTTATGAGTTAGTTTGATCACATAAACAAGTTGTAATATAAATCTTCCTCCATGCCATATGAAAGTACAGCATGATGAATCTTGAGGACTCCGTAGCCAACAAGATCTGTTGGGTATGTATAGCTGGAGTTCTGGCTAGAGACAGTTTTATGCCTCTACCAGTTTCTGGGCTGTTCCCATGTAGAAGGATTAGCAAATTATGTTACCTGTCTGTTCAGTCTTCTTGTTTCCTTTCTTACTGTCTGCAACCAGAATCTTCAGGGGCTTCCTCTATCAGATCTGAGCCTTATTACTTTGGAAGGAGTCCAAAGCCTTTTCTTCTTTTCTGTTAACACAAACATAGAACCTCTTCCTCAAAATAGCTTATACTTGGTCCATCAACTTGAAGTCATTAAAAGTACAGATTGATTTAATTTAGCAGCTTCTTTTTTATTTAGGTCTGGTCTACTTTAACCTCTCTCTCTTTTTTTGTTAAGGAGACAGATTTATATATCAGTAAATTCTCGATTCACAAGATGCCCACCTTGATTAAACAAATTATCCCAATATTCTAACCTTTATGATATCATAACTACCTGTGGCTGGTTAAAGCCATGCGGGTTCACGTCCGCCTCCATCTTGGCTCTCCTCCTTCTCCTCTGATGCTCTCTGTCTCTGCAACTCTTAGCTCTGCCTCCCTTTTCCCTGTTCAATCACAGGTTTCCTGATGCACTAATATTTTAATGTGATTTGGCAGTGAGAATCCTGTCACCTATCAGCCTTTCTGTTAAAATAAAAAAAAAGACTTTCTCTCAAAATATAAATTGAGCATAACTAATACCATTTGGTAATCTATAAGGTATAAGATAGACCTAACACCCAGTCCTTCATTTTTGTCATTAAAATAAAACACTGTCCTCTATCTCAACTTAAAAGACTATAATTCTACACCTGACTTATGTCCTAGCTTCAGATTGAATGCCATCTGAAAATCATCCTCTCAAATCTGTTTCTCAAAGTAAATAGCCTGGATTGGCTGGGAGACTATAAGTAGTTTTTCAACCCCCATCAGAAATCTGAGAATGACCAACATATCTGAAGATATAGGAAGCCTAACACAGCTTCCAGAACTGAGATAAATTGTAGAGACACCTGCCTACATATAGCCCCAGTAAGTTAGGAAGTTGGAACATCTGTCTTCAGCCTTCTGGCCCAGGATCATCTGACAGACATTTGAGAAACAGGATATTAAGGATCAGCCTATTCTGTCTCAGCAGAACCAAGCTGTCCTAACCTGAAATTGTGTCTTTCAAGAACAGTACAGGTCTGCAGGAGAGATTGGCAATTTTCTGCCCAGTGGCGACCTAGCCATAAATGTACAGCCTCACCTGGAGGTAAAATAAAATGCTCAGCTGCTTCTTTGAATCCACGAATGGGAAGATGTTAGGAGCAGATTTGTCTCAACAACAAGTGAATAAATAACATTAAATGTCACATTCTGTGGATTTCTGAAGTTTTTTAAAATGTTTTTGTAAAGTAATCTGGACTGTTCTCCATTAACTACTCTCAGCTATTTCTAATTAAAATCTTGAAAACACCCTAACAATAAACTCAGAACCATGAATTTGCTATTTGGCCCTTAAATCACAGGCTTAATCATCTCAGATCAATTTATAATAACAGTTATAGAAGGACTGGGTCTAAGACCTGTACTTTAAATTTTTTTGTATCAATAGAAGAAATTTATACCAATGAAAACCTTAATTTTGCATCAAAATAAATTCTGTATCAAAATAAGAAATTATAACTTCAGCTTAGTAACAATTTAAAAGATTTCTACCAAATGAGATTACAGCTATACAATCAATTCTAGCTATTTCCTCCTTGTTCCAATTAGGACCATTTCCAAATTGCCTAGAAAGAAAAATCTATGATAACCACCTCCAGCCCCAAAGCCCAGGTAACTGGGGATGACGACTCTTCTTAACTTCTTCAAGCTGAATATGAGTGTTGAGATATTTTTGAACGGGGGGGGGGGGAGGGGGAGGGAAAATATGGGAGTTGGTTGGCCTAAGGCCACACGATTGATTTAGTCTCTGATGCCTGTGTTCTGACTGGATCTGGCTGAAAGTCCAAGACATCAGGACTTCAAGCAGGTCAATTCAGCATGTGGATGATGAGACTCCCCAAGGCTGTATATTCTGTAATATACAAATCTCAAAACAAAATTTTAGTATCATCAAGATAACTTTTTTTTTTGATTCTCTGGAATCTAGTTCTCTAGAGGTCTCCCTCTATCAAATCTGATCCATATTACTCTGGAAGGTGTATATACACTGAACACCTTTTCTAAAAACGCAAAGACAAAACCTTTCTCCCAAATCTGCAAATCCTTGAGTCAGTAATCAGAAAACACTTTATATAGACCTCTCTCCCAGAGGAATAGTATAACCACAAAACTCAAAATCACAGCCATTTTGAAAATTAAAACAATCCAAAACAAATGAAGCAAATTAGAATACTGTATGTGCCTATTATTAGGCCTTATCTATTTTTCCAAGCAGGAATATAATCCAAGATTCCCGTGGAGTCTATGTTAGACAGAATTTGAACATCCTGTACAGTGTATTAGAGCACCATCTATCTGTTCAGCTCTCTGCCTAGGGCAGCCATCTTGTTATACCATCTATCTGTTGATCTCTCTACCTGGAGTCACAGACATAAATAATTAATACCTGATCAAAGCAGGCAATTATTATCACTGCACTCTCTGGAGTCAGTGACTAATTTTCCCCATTTTAGTTCAAAACCGCAGGCAAAATTCCTCACGTGATTCAGACAGAATCTATATATAAATCTACCCTAAAAGCAAATAATCCCAATTTTAAATTCACAGTTCAATCCCTCCGCCCTAAAAAGTAGGCAACTTCATTCATTTTCTCTGTAATTGCCTGTAATTCCCCACAGCAAGAGACCTCAGGGCTGCTAGCAATTTCTTTGTTTCAAAGTTCCTGCGCTTGAGTCTACATGGCTCATTTTAGTGATACCCAGTTACTCACTTTAAAAAATAAAATAACACTCTAACTCTCAGGCTAATAATCTTAAATTTCTAGTGAAAACTTGCCCAACACGTTGGTTCGCCATCTGTAACGAGAAATATTAAAAAAGCTAGCACGTTCCCGAACTAGTGCTAGCACTGGTGGGTCACATTGCTCCAGCTGGGTGATCACAACTCACTGGTCTCTTCTGCCTGCCAAATCTCCAGCTGGGCCAGAGCTCTTGAGTTTCCTTCGTTGTGTGGCCAGCCCCACACAACGACTGTCCACCCCACGGTCAGCTGCCATAATACCCAGTAACCCAGTAGAACAAAACTCTAGAAACAGGGCTGGAGAGATGGTTCAGCAGTTAAGAGTGCTGACCGCTTTTGCAAAGGTTGTGCGTTCACATCCCAGCAACCACATGATGGCTCACAACCATCCATAATGAGTTCTGATGCGCTCTTCTGGGGTGTCTGAAGACAGCGAGCAGGAGATTTATATATCAATAAATTCTCAATACACAAGATGCCCACCTTGATTAGACAAATTATCCCAATATTCTAACCTTTATGATATCATAACTACCTCTGGTGGTTAAAGCCATGCCAGTTCACAAGGACTGAGGTAGGTGGGCGTAGGAACCCCCTGAATCCTATCGGCGGCAGGAGACCTCTGCCTGGGCCACCAGGGTTCCATAGCAGAGCAGCGCCGGGAGAAAGTTGCTCTCACAGGAGCGTGGAAAAGCCCCAAGTGGGGACAAAACGAGCCCCAGTGCTCATGGATTCGGCCTGGAAACCGCGGACCACAGAGACTGAGGGACAGGAAACTTCCGGTCTCCATCAGCTGCTGGGGACCTCAGCTTGGACCACAGGGCTCCATAGCCAATTAGCACCGGGAGAAAGCTACCCTCCCAGGAGTTGGAAAAGCCGGGAGTGGGGCCAAGACAAGCTCCACAGCTCACCAGGAACCGCCCCGAACCTGCGAGACACAGGGACTGAGGTAGGCGGGCATAGGAACCCACTGGATCCCATCAGCGGCAGGAGACCTCTGCCAGGGCCACCAGGATTCCATAGTCAAGCAGCGCCAGGAGAAAGTTACTCTCCCAGGAGCGTGGAAAAAACAACTCTCAGAGAGCTGGTCTTCAAGGAGTATTGATACAGAGGCCTGCAGGTGGGAAAAGCCATAGCAAGACAGAGTAAGATCAGCTAACATCAGAGTTAACAAGATGGCAAAAGGCAAGGGCAAGAACCTGAGGAACAGAAACCAAGGCTACTTGGCATCATCAGAACCCAGCTATCTCACCACAGCAAGCCCTGGATTCCCCAACAC
>JAPYYD010003598.1:0-13963 GCA_028551405.1 Uromys caudimaculatus | reverse complement strand
CTAAAGGCCTTATGACACTCGTCACACTTGTAGGGTTTCTCTCCGGTATGCAGTCTCTGGTGTATGGCAAGTGTTTTATGAGAACCAAGGGCCTTGCCACATTCTCCACATTTGTAGGGTTTCTCCCCTATATGAATTCTTTGTTGTTTTATATGGAGTGAATTACAATTAGTGGGCTTGTTGTAATAGTTAGGATCATGGGGTATTATTCCTGGTTGTACAGTGGCTGCTGCTTGTCCCTTCATATTCCAAGGCCCCTGTCTTTGCTCCAGAAATGTCACCAGGAATGGCTTAGAGAGAGCAAGACCCAGGGACACAAGGTTGCTGTAATTCTCCAACATCACGTCCCTGTACAGACTCCACTGAGCAGGCTCCAGACATTCCCACTCTTCTGGAGAGAAATCAATGGACACATCACAGAAGGACAACATTTCCTCTGAGAAGAACTCCTGCTCCCCGCACGGAGCCCCAGGTTATGCTGCTCCCTAGACCAACCTCCTTGTCACAGACAACAGGAATACACAGCCAAACAGGATTCCTGCCCAACTTTTCGGGTAATTTTTTTTTTATTTGGCTAATTGAAACATGAAAGTATGTATGAGTAAGCTTGATTCATTTAAAAATGTCATGACTATCTCTGGTTTCTCTGTGTCATCTCTTTAATTATTAGAGCATGTTTTCCCTGGCTCTCCAGAAATCTTTTCTTCAAAGAGTTCTGGAATAGTGCAGACAAAGAAAAAAAAAAAGGCTGGATTCAATTAATAAGCTTTGATCAAAACAGAGGAGACGAAATAGTCTATGATAAACATTTACTTTCCAACCATCTGGCCAGGAGCTGGGGATGTAGCCCAGTGGTAGAGCATTTGTCTGACCTGTGCAAGGTACTAAGTTCGATTCCCAGAACCACAAAAGAGAGCAAAATAAATAATATTAAAATTTGCAGTAATGTCTGGCCAGTATTTAACCTTTCCACAAAGAGTTACTCTCCAGAGAGATTCAACCAGAGAGATTCAAGTTTTCCTTAATCAGATTGGCTAGCCACAGATGAAATGGATGTCAAAGAGACGTGAATATGGTTCACAACAAAAATTAAAATGTGCATATATACTTTAAGAGTTAGAATATATTAATATCAACCAAAGAACATTTTCATATTTATTTGGTATGTAATTTTTCAAAACATTTAATCATATAGAGAAAAGTAGAGAGTTGGCCAAATACTTTATTTTCTTGGGCCTTTGAAGTGTTGTTGTAAAGCATTTGAATTAGCTGGCAGTATTTTAAAATCAGACTTCATGTTACCTAGTTTATTTAAGTGTCAGATCTGATTCTGGTGGCATATTTTAAATAGTTATGGGAGAGATATATGTACTAAAAGTGATATTTGTCATTCCCTAATTATGAATTATATTATTTCCAATTTTTTAATTGTCAGTGAATATGTTGGAAATGCTACAATACTTCTGAACGTTTCCTTAGGATCATTTTGTAAATGGGTTTATTGTAGTTAGGTTTTTTTCTTGCCACACTTTTGAATTTCACTTCAAACTGTTCTTTCCATCTGGCCAATCTGCTCATGTCAGCAAAGCGACTCTCAGACTCACTGCAAAGGCATGAACCAGGCAATACCTCTGGCCTGCATGGCATGGAGAAGCTCTTGGCAGTGACTTGAGAAGTCTTAAGCCTTCTTTAATTTATTATTTTAAAATCAAAGATAAGTTATAACAAATGAGTCTTATAATGTTTATTCACTCTTTACTTGTATATAATGTGATTTCAAAATGAATGTTAGTTCAATTATTTTAAAATAATCTTAGTTTTTAGTTTAAGGTTTTGGGTTTTGTTTCAGTGTATGGTGATATTGTAAAACTCAGAAAACCCTTTTAAACTTTGAATTAAGCCTTCTTGAACAGACATTCTTAAACACTATAGAAAAGGAAAGTTAGACATAATACATAAATGTATTTGTACAGAAGAGGCATCTCCAGCCTCTGTCACTGTTCATGTAGATCGTATCTCACTTTTGTGTTCTTTACAACTTCCTTCCACATCATTGCTTTGAAAATAATTTTGAAAACAACTGTTTATAAAGAATCTTATTCCATCTCAGCATCTTGTTTTTGAAAAGCCAAGGATGGATGGAACACAATTCTTGCTCTTTAAGAGTTTACAGTTTGGGCTGATGAGATGGCTCTGGGGCAAAGTGCATACAAAAATAAAAATATAATAAAATAGGGGTATATAGTTGGGATTGAGGGGTCCAATGTGTGATGTGATTGCGAGAATAAAATTAAGTATTAAATCGGGAATAGACTACCTCCCATGCACAGGAGAATCAACGGGTTGAATGAGGGAGCTTGTTCTACACATGGGCCCAAGCTTAGCTTTAGTGGGCATTATAGTACGTTGGAGAGAGGGGTTGCTTGTGGCAGGTAACTGGGCCGAGTGTTCACTTCACAGGGTGGAAAGCGGTGGGAGGGATCAGTTTAGCAGGGGAGAAGCAGACATAGCTGTCAGGGGAGGAGCAACAGAGCATTTTAATTCTTATTTAATTTTGAGATTAGCATAAACACCTGGAGTGGTGGCACCTGCCTTTAATCTCAGCACTGGGAAACAGAGGCAGGCATATCTCTATGAGATTGAGGCCAGCCTGGTCTACATAGTGAGTTCAAGGGCAGCCAGGAATACATAGAGAGACCCTGTCTCAAGAAATATATTAGCATAGGAGATAATTATAGCATCTTCCCAGATGCATATCGTCTACTTTGCTATGATGACCCCCTTTACTCTCTCCCTCCCCCTGCTCCCGCTGGCTCCCTCATCATCCCCAAATCCTTCCCCTCCATGTTCATAAGCCAGCACTTTCAAATTCCTCTGATGGTTAAAGAGAAGCTTTTGCTGGGGAGAAACATGCTGATGGCAGAACTTGAGCTGCCTATTTTTTCCTTACAGGTACTGTGGCATGTAGTATTAGAACAGGGAAAGAATAAAACTAAGGAGACTAGCTCACGTTGTAATGGTTCTAGGCATGGTGCGCTGGAGATATGAAAGCGTAAGAATTTAGAGAGGTGAGTGTATTTAGGGAATTTTATAAGAGGAAAGCTGACGAAATTTGAAGGCAAGTAGGTAGAAGTAAGTGAAGAGGAAAATAAACAACTTAAATTACAGCCACTAAAAGAACACAAAAGAGTGTTTGGCAAGAAATGAAAGCCAAGATTGTGCATCAACTTATGGCAGAAAGAGTTGTATGTCTACTCTTAGAAAAGCTCTCTGCTTTTTCACGGGCCCTTCTTGATTTTAATTTTGTTTTCTTTTTAAAAGATTTATCGCTCCAATTTTATTTGCAAATATGTGTGTATGCACATTCCTGTGGCAGCCAGATGAGGGCTTCAGATCCCTTGGATCTAGAGTTACAGATGTTTGTGAGGTATGGGGCATGGGTTCTAAGAACTGAACTTTTCCATGTCTGCAGGAAGAGCAGCAGGCACTGTAGACTGCTGAGCCATCCCTCCTGCCGAAGTTTATTTTCTTGGCCTTTGGATGCTAGATGAGAAAATTTTTGAGTGAGGTGAGAGCTGAGTGGTAGGCTACTGGTTAGTTTCAAAGGATATCAGTTTTTATTTATTTAAAATGAATGGATCATTTATGTTCTGGTCCTGTTAGCTAGCTGGTTAGCATGTTTTCGCTAAAAGAAAGACCACAGTTTGATTCCTTTGCTTTTATTCTGGATTATTTATCCTACTCTGTTCTTTGACAAAAGACTTTGCTTCTAATTGAGAACTCACCAGTCTACAATTTATGATTTTGATGTAGGAGTAGGGGTATGGGTTGAGAGTTTGAGAGAATAGGAAGAGAAAAATCAGTGTGTGTTTCTAAAACAGACACATGTGTACCAGAACACACAAGCATTCACAAACATGCCTCCAGAGCATACAAACATGCATACACATGCCTCCAACGCCCAAATCATAATGGATTAGTATAGTTTTTTTTCTTTGATATTTCCTACTTCTTCATTGACTAATGCAATCTTTAATAATAGATGTCAAAGAAGGGTTAAGAAAGAACTAAAAATGAATTAAGTTAATATGTTTTAATGGTTAAAAGTGGGGGATAGTTGTGGAAGCAAGTGTAATCAGTTCTTTCATTGTTGGCATTACTCTGGATGGTATTACCTTAAAACATAGTAGCATATCATTGTGTACACGTAGGAGGAACACAACTATTAATTTTAATTCCTTGGTGAATGATAAGAGCAATTTCTATTAATCAACATCCTGGAATCCATTTTTAAGGCTGTTGTAGTTTATCATTGAGTATAGGAAGTGTCAGTGTCTTAATTATGTGCAGCAATTGTAAAATGGGAAAAGAATGACAGTTTCCTTCTTTTTTTATGGGCAGGCAAGCTCTTGGTTAGCCTAAGTGTAAACACATCATTAAACAGCAATGGCAGCCAAGTTTCCCTGGGAGGGAATAATGACTTCACAGCTTATAAACTTGGCTCTGCCACACACTGGCCTGTCTACAGCCTGGACCACATATAATGTGTTCCTAAGTCCCCTTTGTAAGGGTTTGGGGTCCAAACAAATGCCAAGTGAATAAGTGAGCCAGGTACTGAAGGTCAGGAAAAGATACCTATTCATGTTTTAAAGATTAAAACACTCTATGTAACTATTTTACTTCCTTTATTCTTTTATATTTTCATATATGTATATAATCTGGTCACACACAGTCCTTCATCATCTCTTGTCCCCTCTAACCTCCACCAGCAACTCTCCCTCCCTCTGTGTCCCTGCCATTTCAATGTCTTTTTGTTTTGTTTTTTATTTGTGACCCACTGTGTTTAATTGGTGCTGCCTGGATAGGCATGGGTGTGGACCTGCCCACTGGAGCATGAGTAAGTCACCAATGACAACATCATTGCGGACAAGGACCTTGTTTCCTTAGCTGGCTAAGACTGCCAATAAGCTCCTAGGGAAGGCTGGGTCCTTTGAGTCCCTTCTCTATGTAGGCAAGTTTGTGAGCTCAGTCTTACACAAATCTTGTGTAGATCACCTCACCTGATGTGAGTTGATGAGTGCCACAGCCTTGTTTAGTACATGACACAGTGTTTTACAACTTTCTTCTTAGTGTGGATTTTACATTCTTCACATCCCCTTCTCTGAAATACTCCTTGAGCCCTGGAGCAGGTAATATATATATGCTATTTAATGATGAAAACTCAGCAGTCAGTTGTTCTCACAATTTTGACAAGTCATGAATCTCTTCTTTTATTTTCATTTACTACTATGAGAAGTCTCATTGGTCAAGGTTGAGGAAAGAACTAGTCTATGGACATAAACTTTTAGGAGGTTATTGGACAACATCTCCATTTAGCAAAACAAAAGTAGTAGGTTTCCTTTGGTGTCTATTGCCTTCCTAGTTACGGAGCTTTGACCAGGTCCCCAGTACTGAGCATGAGCTCCCTCCTGTAGAGAAGTGTTCACTCAGATCCAATCAGAAATCAGCTGGTCACCCCAATAAGCAGTCATACCACTATATACCAATAGACTCATCTTGTCTGGAAATTTGGTATTATAGTATGAAAAGTCTAAAGCTGCAAAAAATCTGTTAACCTTTTCCCTCCAGCTTTCTGCAAAGCAAGCTCTGGCTTTATGAGAGCTAGCCAACAGGAAGGAAGCTTCTAGAAGCTAGTACCTTAAACAACAAAGATATCAAAGGGGTAAAGCTGCCACCACCACACGGTGTTCAGATTGTAAGATAGAGCCTGAAAACTTGGACTGGACTAAGAGTGGAATAAAAGTACAGTTTGGAACAAAACAAAAGGATTTCAGGTTTACAGAAGAGGAGAGCTTGTGACTAGCTTCTGACTGTCAGCTGAAGAATTCTGCATTGTAAAGTTTGATGTAGAAAATGGGTTGGATGATAAATCTGAAAAAAAAAAAAACCCTAAATCATTACTTATATAAAACTGCTTTGATTTATTTTTGTAGCTCCTGTTCTCCTTTTAAAAAAAATAGTAAAGATCCAAACTCAACCACAACATGTATTTTCCTCAGTGTTACACATCTTTAGAAGATAGCTAAGAGCCTTCTACATGTCTTTCTGTGGCTGAGCATGAAGAAGTGTTTGGAATGATTTTTCTTGGCAGAATATTCTCCAGTCCTGGTCAAGATGTGCTCAGTCTTTTGCACCATTCATTCATAATAGCTCTTTAGATGATGAGATTGTTCAATAATGACAGATTGAATAAAGTTTCTGAACACCATTGGGCAGAGCAGAAAAGAAAAAAGCACTATTTGAGAGAAGTGGGCAGTTAAGAATAAACTTGCAGCTGCAGAGTCATGAATCAGCCAGAAAATAACCTAACTAATCATGGCTAGGTTACTTTACAGGATTGTGAATTCCTTATGGGAAATAAGGGAATTTGAAAGATTGATAATTCAATTGGTGTGGCTGGTGCTCGTATAGAGGGTTGCTGTGCTCATTTATCCACCATTGAATATGTTTAAAATTATCCATGAAGAAAAGCAAAAAATATAATAAAATAAAAATAAAAAGGAAGTCCTATAAACATAAAAAGTATCATCCTATCTCCCTTCTTCTTACCCAAAGAGATTGAGCAAACTGCTAAAGTTTCATGTATTTCAGAATCCTTTGATATCCTCTGTAATTCTGCAAGATTAAGCTAGTATAGTTTCAAGCTATTTTAAGGAGTGTTAACAACATACATTGTCTTACTCTGGGAGGATTTTTTCAAACCAGTAGCACATTCTTGAATGTATGTACTTTGCCAAGTTATAGGAACTATTTCATGGAATATAGTCAGGGACCCCATGCTTCCTAGTGATTTAGAGTCTTTTTGTATATAAGTCAATGTCAGCTCTCCAGAAATAACAATGCAGTTCTTCATGAGTCTCCCTCCTTGTAAAATCTTAAGTCTCTCTACCACTGTTTCTACTGGAGTCCTTGAACTAGAGTAAGCTTAACATGTGAAACAAGCAGCCATGATCAACTTGTAAAAGGCTCTTAATATAAGCCTGTCCATCAGAGTCTTGGCTTCCTATGACAACATGGTTGGCAGCAGCCAGTAGTCCTGACATTCTGGGTTTGTATGCAAGCAAAAAAAAAAAAAAAATCATGGGCTCTGAATGAGGCTCCAGGGCAGTCCACAGGCAGCAAAGTGATGCAGATGGATTATTGTTTAAAAACATGTACTAACAACTCCATGAGAGAACTGTCAAGATTTGATACTAGGATCATTTCAGAAATTCTTGCCCCCCATGGAAACCACAGAAGCTGCTTTGTCAATCTGAGTGCAACTCTTTTCCAGATGAGATGTTATTTATGAGTAGCAAGCGTGAGCTGCTCATGACAGCTGGAATTTTGTGGTTGAGCTCAATTCCAGTATTATTAGATACAGTGGCAGTGTGTAAGATGTAGAAATTTATTTTAGTGCTAAGAATGCTATGCAGAATTTGAATTAAAAATAAATCACTTGACATGTTGGAAGTTGTCCTCAGGCAGAGACCTGCCAGCTCTATCTAGCTTTTCCCATTAGGTTTAGGGACTGGCAATCGCTACTGTTTGTGAAGAGAATATACAATAGGCATAACACCACTACTGAAGAAGCCTAGAAACTACTGAATCGCCTCAAAGAACGAGTCAAGTTATCTGAGTTATGTTCTTACTTTCACTGAATTTAAAAATATTGTATACCTACTTTTAGCTTGCTTAAAAAACCTTTATAAATCTTAAAGTTTTTCCATTATATTTTATGTGTATGGGGATTTTGCCTGCAAGTATGTCCATGTGCTACATGCATGTCTGCTGCCCATGGAGGCTGGGAGAGGGCAGTGAACCTCTTGGTACTAGAATTACAGATGACTATGAGCTGTCTTTTGGGTGCTGGGAACTGAACCTGGGTCCTCTGGAGGAGCAGCCTATGCTCTTCACTGTTGAGCAAATCCCTCTAGCAAGCCCCTACCCCATATTATCATTAGTGAAGTCAGCACAGTATAAAGAAAGGGCCAAAAGAATCTAAAATATATGAATTTAAATCCCAATTTCCTCATAGACTATATTCTGTTGAGGAAGGTAATTTACCTCTCTGAACCTCCATGTCTTCATTTTTAATTGGAAATAATGGCATATCATACCTTACCTGTGTAAACTGAAAGTACAGTATATTAATACTTATTATTCATCAGTAGATTTGGAATCCTGACAATCAAGGTTGATATAAAGCAATGGAATTTTGAAGGGGAAAATAACTTCCCAGGGAAGCATTCCTTGAGCACTATTCACAGAATAAAGATTTGTTTATCCAACACAGCACTCTTTATTCATTATCTATCTGACATGGCCAGGCTTTGCAAAGATCCGTGTAGTGAGTTGGCCTAATGCTGCTTGTATTCTAATACTGATTTGGGACCCCTAAGGACTGGTGCCCCAGAGATGAGAGAGTCTACATGTAAGCTGAGTAACTCTTCCTCCAGTTTTGGTAAATAAAGATGCCAACAGCCAAGAGCTGGGCAGAAGAGACATAGATGGGGTTGAGGTTACACGGACTTAGAGAGAGAGAGGACCATGAGGAGGGAGAAGAATTGAGAGGTGCTTTGGAATAGAAGAAGAATGTGCAGGAGGGAGAAGAAGAGATGCCATGGGCTAAGGACCAAGAGAATGTGGCCCAGAAGACTGCCCAACCAGAGTTAAGAGCAGCTCAGATGGAACCCAGTAAATAGTAAGTGATAACTTGGGGTTATCATTAGGAAAGTAGATTCTAACAGCGTGGAGGGTAGGAAGCTGCCCAGCTATTGTGCTGCATAAGGCATATTGTAAATACAAAGGCTGAGTGTGTCTATCATATTGGAACATAAATGGTCTAAGGTGGGGAAGAAGCCCTGTGCTGGGATTTTTATATTTTTTACTACAGATTCCAAGAAGAACAATTTAGATTTGCTGTGTTGGGAACATACTCTATGTAAGAGACTCACTCATTGAGTGCTCCTCATTCCTTCAGTGTTGCTTACTTTATTTGTTGGCAGCATGGCTACTGTGAGCTTTAGCTATACATAACTGATGTTCAGGCTTTGTTGTTGGATTTTTTGTTGTTGTTGTTTAAAGAAAATTTAGCAAGTGGTGCAAAAATATGCTGACAACTTTTCCTCCCATATCTATAGATATATAGATATTATATATTTTGATATACAGTAGAATTATTTTATATTATGTATTGAATAACAAAAATATAAATATTATATAATATATAAATGAATATATTTGATATATATATATGTATATATGTGTGTGTGTATATATATATTGACATAGCCTCAGTATGTTGTCCAAGTCGATCATGAACTCAAGAGCTCAAGTTGATCCTTTGGTTCCAGCCTCCCAGTAGATGGTAGGACAGGTGTACATCACCATGCTATCTCATTTCCTTCTTTTGAATGTGTGGACTTTTTCTAGAATGCTTTGAGAAATTCGCTACCACTATTACTGAATTATTCCATCAGTATCTACATAGCATTTTAAAATACTATGCTTCTCATCAGGGAGTTTGAAAGTACTTATCAAATGTCTTCTTCCTCTGGGGAACTTATACTGTATAATAACACCATGGTTTTAGGCATGTGAACATTGAGAACTTTGAAATCATGGGGTAACAGGACCCATGAAAAGGCCTTTGTGAAAATTAGCTACATTAATATGTTTCACCACTGCTGCAGTGACGCCTGCTTTATATTTGTATTTATAAGGTTGGTGTAAATACAGTGTCTTCCTGCATAGCCTGCATTCAAGGTCACTTATGACCAGGTGGAGTGCTATGAAAATTCTTGACATTATTGCTTATTTATTTATTTTTTATTTTTTGGGATTTCACATATGAGTACTGTGTTTACATCACTTCTACCCCTCACCTCTCCACCTCCTCTCATGGTCCCCATCATTCTCTGTAGGCATAAGTTTTTTGAAACCCACTTTATTAAGGGTTCAACCTCTCCTCTTGCTCACCACCAGGAGAGGTAGTGGAAGAGAAAAGTTATTAGGATATGGGGGGAAGTGGACCTGTTTAGAAATAGTTCTTTGGGGGGCAAGCTTCTTCAGTTCAGTCCTGCAGCAAACATCAAATACGACTCAGCAGCTTCAGACCAGTCCTCTAGGCAGGCAGACACCACACATGAACTAGCAGCTGCTGTCCAACCTGAAGAAACCGCCAGGCTTTCCAACTGGCCCATGGAAGAGACAAGCTGCAACAGGAACTTCATGAGCAATTCCTTGGTGAGTTTCTCACTATGTCAGCATTACCATAAGCTGAGCTCAACAATGCTATATAAGGTGAATCAATACATGTGTGTCGTTAGTGGAGAATAGTGAGGCAGAGCGAACCAAACCAATGCCTCTTCCCACTGTCTATGGGGTCATATTTATACTCCTTCCTCATGGGTCCTTTCACATGCTTGCTGTAACAAAACATCCTTTCACCTGTGTCTGCTTCAAGCAAACATTCTTACACATGTCTGCTTTCGTAAGACATCCTTTCACCTGTGTGCCCCAGCAAACCATCATTTGATATAACTGACTTTCCAAACAAACCAGAATTTTCTACTTTAGCTCTTTCAGTAAGTCCCTATTCCTAGATGAAGGGCTACAGGCAACCAGTGCTACTCAGATAGAATCAGTTTTCTTCTGAGAAAAGGTCTCACTATGTTGCCATTACTAGACTGGAGCCTACTACATAGATTAGGCTAGCCTCAATCTTACAGAGGTCTACCTGCCTTTTTCTCCCAAGTGCTGGGATGAAAGGCAAATGCCACCACGCCTGGCCTTTTGATGTTATATTAAGAGAGCTTTGATATAGCCTTTACCTTTCTGTAACTGGTCTTTTCTTCCATGTTGAAATTTGCTTGCCTTTGTAAGCAGAGCACTGGGCGGACCTTGTTCAGTTTGGATGGAGACTTCTGATACTTAGTTCATCTTCAGATCGTTCCCATCATTCCTGTTTTGTTTACTCTTAAGAACACCTCACCTGGAGTTTGTAGGTAGCATTTATGTTAGGACTTTCCATTTAATTTCTCTGAGGCCTAGCAATTGTTTTGCCTTTTTTTCTGGAGACATTACAACCATCATGACTGATGGGCTTGGCCTACAAAATAATCCATTAATGATGTTGCCCAAGAAAGTCCATTAGGTTTTTGCAATAACTACTTAGCTTAAATTCACTGTATCTGAACAGGTACATATCATTGTTCTACTGACCACCCGTCACTGCATGTATCAGTAACAAGGGATAAATAAGAATCCATAGGGACAAAATGGCTACTGGTATGTCTCACATTTTCTCATCAGCCTCTCTTTTCATTAATTAATTTATTCACTTTACAGCCCAGTTGCAGCCCCACCTCCTTCCTCCCCTCCTAGTCTCACTCTTACAAATCCCTGCCCCCATCACCCTCTCCCCTTTTTCTCAGAGAAGGGAAAGCCCCCCTTGGGTACCACCCGACCCTGGGACATCAAATTGCAACAAGACTAAGCAGATCTTCTTCCACTGAGACCCAACCAGTCAGTGCAGCTAGGGGAAGGGGATCCAGTAGCAGGCAACAGAGTTGGAGAAGGCCCCCACTCCAATTGTTAGGGGACTCACATGATGACCAAGTTGCACATCTGCTACAAATATGTAGGGGGCCTAGGTTCTAGCCCCTGCTCATTCAGTCTCTTAATAATTGTCTCAAGAATTGAAAATCCTTTCATTCATACTTGGCAAAGCTAATGGACTCTCTTTCTCTGTTTGCTACCTCCCGAGTGTGTGCGTGTGCATGTGTGTGCGCATGCGTGTGTGTGCGTGCGTGTGTGTGCGTGTGTGTGTGTGTGTGTGTGTGTGCGCGTGTGTGCGTGTGTGTGTGTGTACTCTTCTAGGGATATACAATACCCCAAATAGCACAAAAATCACAAAGAATGGGGACAAATGACAATTAGGAAGTTATATGGATAAAGCAGGCTTACAGAAAGCATGCTTTATTTTTTCCACTTAGTCTTATGCATTATTCATGGGGAGAGCACTTTAAGAAGATCATAAAAATCTCAAGTTGTTGCTGAGGAAATTAGTCCTGATGGAAAACATGTGCTCTCTTGTTTTCGTAGCTTGGGTAGGGTTAGGTCCTGTGTTCTCAGAGCTGCACGTACTGCTGGAAGCAGAAGGGAATTGTTGCTCTTAACTGTACAAAAGTCAAATTTAGTCATACCCAGAGTTGAGGACTTGAGTGCTCTCAGCCTCTCATCTTTGGAATATGTGAAAGTACCTATGGGTTTCTGCCAAGACTAGCTCTCTGTTCAGACATTTCCTTCACTGTAGTCCAGAGGCACCTGGTGCAGAACAGACCCTCTCTCTGTGTGTTTAGAGTCACAAGGCAGTGCCTCATGCTCACCAAGACTGGCAGGTCCCTGCTGCCTTCATTCATATTCCATTCTAACTTTTAGATGGTTCAAGGAGTCCAGTTCTTTAAAAACAGATCCAAACCCAGAGCACAAAGGATTTAAATATGTTTTTTTTTTCTGCATTGAATTATAGTTGCACCATATTCTCTAAACCTACTGACTATTTTGTAGCTATGATTTAAGGAATACTGAAAGCTATCTTCCCAACTCCACTATGTCACTGGGATATTCTGTAGTTACTCATTATTATTGAATGACCAAGGGAACAGTAACGTTTTGGTAAGTACTTGAACAAACATATTAAAGGTTAATAAGTCTGGGGATTTGAAAGATGCCTCAGTTTTATTCAGGAAAGTACTTAGACATAGGAAGAACTAGGGTTGGTCATTATGCAAGCATATATATAGAAGAGCAGGTGTCTTGTATTTGAATGGTATGGCTGGACTACAAGATGCTCTTGCATCTAAAAGTTTCTGGTACAGAAAATGGAGGATGCACATAGATTTTCATAGGTGTGGACTGAACTACTTTATCCACTGGAGAACAGTACTGTGGAATGTGTGCCTCAACTCAGAGCCACGGCCTGTGCTGGACGGTGACATTCAGATACTGTGAATCACAACTGTGCTCAGACTTCCCAAAATCACAGTGTGCCTGACACTGTACAGCTAGAATGTTGGTTAACTTAAAATGGACGCACACGAGGAAGGTAACTGCAGACATTCTAAAACTTCCTAGCCTACGAGCAGCTGAGACATCGTCAGTCACTTGTCAAGTGATTACTGAATTTCTGCTGTAAGCCCTGGGCCAGTTCATGGGAAACAGATATGGATGAGGTATTGTTTAACTCAATGCTATATGAAATACTGATATGTACATAGCAAAGATAAAGAAGTGTGACAAATCCTGCAATAGTGGTATAAAATGAATACTGCATGCATGAGGAAGAGAGAAATTAAGCACTGGTTAACAACAGTGGAGACTTTCTGAGTTTGAAGGGTCATATTGACTATGTAGTTCCCCTACTGAATACTGGGACAGTTAATACAGAACACTTGGAAGATAGTTATTTAGCTTATGCTAGCCTCATAAAATTTGTGTATTAAAATTTCAGGCATCTCTATTAAATTAATTCATACTAACATTATCTGAATGGTTGTTAGGCTTTGCTGTGAACCTATTGAATCTGATATCTCATTAAAAATGTAATAATTGTATTGTGTGTTTGTGTATGTGTGTGTTCCTGTGCATACACACTGTGGTGCATGAGAGAGACAGAGGACAAGTAGCAGGAGTTAGTTTTCTTCTTCAGTCATGTGGGTGCTGATAGAACTCAGGTAGTTACATGCTCGGGCTTGGCAGCAGACATTTTCACTCACCAAGGCACCCTACTGGTCCTGTTATCCTATTTAATCCTTACCTAACAGTAAGTATTTTCTATATGACTCTTCCTTTCAGATGAACACCTGTAGCTCACAGAAGTTAAATTGTTTGTTCAGATCAATGTCCCCAAAAATGACTA
>JAPYYD010003597.1:0-13963 GCA_028551405.1 Uromys caudimaculatus | reverse complement strand
CTCTCCTGGGAATATACCCAGAAGATGCTCCAACATGTAATAAAGACACATGCTCCACTATGTTCATAGCAGCCATATTTATAATAGCCAGAAGCTGGAAACAACCCAGATGTCCCTCATTAGAGGAATGGATACAGAAAATGTGGTACATCTACACAATGGAGTACTACTCAGCTATTAAAAACAATGACTTAATGAAATTTGGAGGCAAATGGATGGAACTTGAAAATATCATCCTGAGCGAGGTAACTCAGTCACAAAAGAAGGAACATGGTATGTACTCACTGATAAGCAGATATTAGTCCAAAAGTTCAGAATGCCCAAGTTTCACTTTACAGTAACCGCTGGACTGAGAGTGAGGTCCTAGATGGAGTAGTTGGAGAAAAGACTGAAGGAGCTGAGGGAGTTTGCAGCCCCATGGAGGGAACAACAGAGTCCACGGGCCTGACCCCACCCCAGGTCGTCCTGGAGTTTGGACCACCAACCAAAGAATACACATCTATGGACCCATGGTTCGGACCACATATGTGGCAGAGGATGGCCTCATTGGCCATCAGGGAGAGGAGAGGCCCTTGAGCCTGAGGGTGTTAGGCCCCAGTAAAGGGGAATGTCAAGGTGTGAATATGGGAATGGGTGGGCGGGTGGGTGGGAGGTGGAATTCCCTCTAGAGGCAGGGAGGGGGAGGGGATAGGAGGTTTCCAAAGAGGAGACCTAGAAAAGGGGAAACACTGGAAATGTAAACAAAGTATCAAAAATAAAAAAAATTTTAAAAAAAAAGAAAAAAGAAAGAAGGAAGGAAAGAAAAAAATTCAAATTCACTTCTACAAATCAATAGGAAAAGGGCAAGAGAACTGAACAAAAAACTTTTCCTCCCCAAAGAAACCCAGATGACTGAAAATATATTAAATAGTCAACAATCAGGGCAACAATATCGCCCCATGGTGGAATAATTTTGTGGTATATGTAAAGTCCCAGTACTGCAAAAAATGAGGTTAATAACCAGAGAAACAAAACTTAAGCAATGAGATATGAACACCTAGACATAGACATGATAACATTTTAGAAGACTAATAATGCAAAGTACTAGAGTTTAAGTACAGTTTGTTCACTTTAAAACTCATGCTGATATTTAATCCCTATTATGAGATCTCATAGAATAAAGGCAGGCTGAGACTTTTAAGAAGTTCCTGATGAGATGATTAATAGATTATCTCAATAGTGGGTATGCTATAAAGTTCAGGTCTCTTTTACACACCCTCACCACACGATTCACTTCATTGCTGAGGATAACAGGAAGTCCATTACTAGAATGACTTCTTAATATTGGACTGGAATCATATGACAAAATAAAGCTGTTTCAAGCATAAATTGCCCTATGATATTGTGTTATTAGCAGCAGACAAAGATACCAGACATTGGGTATAATTTGAACAACTAGTGGTTACACTAATGATGGCCATACAAATTCAGTATGAATTGATAACACTTTTTAGCAGTTTGTCATTATAATGTATAATAGAAAAAGAATATGCATTATGACGTGAGTGTCACTCTAGGTGGACCCTCTGTTCACCAGATCTGTGCACATACACACAAAGTGACACGCACATTTATGTAATAATTTTAAATTAAGTGTATAGTAATAAAATGAGCAATTGAATTTGGGTGCAATTATACCGAAAAAAAGCAGTCTTTGATATCTAGGAGCTGGGTTGATATAGATAAGTCACAGTGTATTCCTGTTGAATAAAAACAATTTCATAGAACACTCAGACAAGGCTACGCTGCGGTGGTGATAGATCCGGGGCAAGAGTTCAATACAATCAGTCTACACACAGATAGAAAAGAACATTAATCAGTCCATTCAAAAAAATGACCAAATGCCTCTCTAAATTGCAAATATTAGTAACTGGTTTACAAATATGACAGTATTAGGCTCATACATTTTTTATATTCCACATAAAATTAATTTACTCATCATGTAATTAACTTAACTTATGACAGCATCCTATCCAGATCAAATTCCC
The DNA here is from genome assembly GCA_028551405.1 of Uromys caudimaculatus. Lineage (NCBI taxonomy): Eukaryota > Metazoa > Chordata > Mammalia > Rodentia > Muridae > Uromys > Uromys caudimaculatus. The sequence continues at coordinate 11,936 of JAPYYD010003597.1, read as the reverse complement.
ACTTGAAATCTCTCCTAAATTACTCAATACAAAGCCACATATCATGTGTCCTTTGTAATAACTCCTTACTAATATTCCCCATGTTTCCAAGGCTGTTCAATTTTCACTATTGGAATAAGTCAGTAAATACAACTTTATTTAGCAACAGCAGGATTTCTGTGGCCACCAACAGTACTAGAGTTCTATAAAGTGCTAGTGGAAGTCAACAAACACTACTAATTTCACATTCAGATAAATAGTAAAGAAACTAGAGTCAGAGGACTATCTAGTATATACTTTATATATAGTTTTAAGGAGAGGAGAAAGCAAAAATTGGGGGTGTGTGTACATTTGCACCAGGTGTTGAGGTTCCTTATAGAGGTAGAAGGGACTGTTAATGGTCCCAAGATATTAGCATTTTGTATATTTTTTATTTTTTGAGACAAGTTTTCATGTATCCGAGCATGACCTTGAAATCCCTATGTACAGCAGCCAATGGTGCTTTTGTTGTCCTGATCCCCTTGCCTCTGCCTCCCAAATGCTAGAATTACAATCATACCCCACAATGCTCAGCTTAATATTTTGTATACTTTCTGCTTTCATTCACTTTATTCCCACTGAGAAATATGGTTTAGGCTTCTTTTAAACGATGGCAATCATTATTATAGCATCTAGATTTTAAAATGCTAAGCACAAGTGGAAAATCAAATACTTATGATAGTCAGCAAGAGACAGGTTTAATTTGATATTCCACCATTTGAGACCTTTACTTTGTTTGTTTGTTTGTTTGTTTGTTTGCAGTACTGAGGATTGAACCTGGGGCCTTGGGCATGCTAGGCAAGGCTGTACCACTGCACTCTAACCTCAGAGCTCAGGACTTCAGTTACATCTGTTTAAAAAAAAATTGGAGGATCAGATCTCATCTTCCTATTTTGAAATCTAAGGTCCTAAATTAATCTTTGCTTGATTTATCCACTATATGACCCAGAAACAGAACATTATATTGACTAAGTGAATAGATTTTGGATCAGGCAAAACTACAGTGTATAACAAATATTTCTGTTTAACAGGTAGAGGAACTTGGAAGTGTGAAAAAAATCTCTCCTGTCAGGTTTCCTCATCTTTTAAGACAGAAAATTGCCTTTCTCAAAAGGTTGCTGCAAGCTTACATTGCATGCAAATCACTTATCACAGTGTTAATTCACAGAAACGATGCTTGCTCAATATAATCATAAGAGACAAGGAGTTGAGTGCTACCTCTGGGCCAAGTAACGGATTTGTGCAAACCAAGACGTGTATTTCTACAGGACCCCATGTGCCTGAAGAATATGTTTGCTCACTTCTGTTACCTATCCTTCAATCCTTCCACCTGCCCTTCCCACCTCATTCACTCCCTATGTTTTTCATTTGGGCTTCGAAGGACAATGCAAGATCCATTCTCTTTTTCCCTTGGGCATTAGGCGAACTTTGGAAATGTAGCTTTAATTCGTGTTGTTTGTTTACTGCTGCAGCGGCCCCAGCCCACAAGCAGACTGACCTCAGCATGAGCGCATATTCTCACAGGCTTCTTAATTCCCAAGGACTTTTGTCTTGAAAGGGAATTAACAAGGAGCCTACGGTTGCTGTAGCAACAAACTTCCAACCTCTGCTCAACTATACGGAATGAGCACATACCTATTAATACGTTCAATAGCCTGGGGAATTAAGTTACTCAATGCAGATTTTCTTTCAAGTGCAAAAACAGCTTACCTGACTGGAGGAGCCAGCCTTTGGCGGCACTGCTTTAGAGGCTAGTAATAGGAGAGGCTGGTGTTTGTGCAACCTGTTGGCAAAAGTGAAAGCCAGTGTGCCCCTAGAGCTGTCGGCAGCTGAGGGGAGTGCACTTTTGTGGAATCATGGGAGCTGCGCGCAGGAAGCCTTTGCAGAACAGGCAGGTGGGCTCTCTTCTCCTTCTCTGGTGTGTGTCTGTGGGAGGCGCGGCCACTATTCGCTATTCCGTGGCGGAGGAGATGGAGAGCGGCTCGTTTGTGGCTAATGTGGCTAAGGACCTAGGGTTAGAGGTGGGGAAGCTGGCAGAGCGTGGGGCGCGGCTCGTTGCCGAGGGCAACAGGTTGCATTTCCGGCTCCACCGCAAGACTGGGGATTTGTTCGTCAAAGAGAAACTAGATCGCGAGTCACTTTGTGGCAAAGCTGACCCTTGCGTGCTGCACTTTGAAATTATTCTGGCCGAGCCGCTGCAGTCCTTCCGGGTGGAAGTCAGAGTATTTGATATCAATGACAATGCACCAGTTTTTCTAAACAAAGAGCCTCTTTTAAAGATTCCAGAGAGCACCCCCTTGGGCTCACGCTTTCCACTGCAGAGTGCCCAGGATCTGGATGTGGGACTCAATGGTCTCCAAAACTACACCCTGAGTACGAACACCTACTTCCACCTGCACACACGCTTCCGAAGCCACGGTCCCAAATATGCAGAACTTGTGCTGGATAATCCCCTAGATAGAGAGGCGCAGCCTGAAGTCAACTTGACCATTACAGCGGTGGATGGTGGGTCCCCTCCCAAGTCTGGCACTGCCAACATTCGAGTGGTTGTCCTGGACGTCAATGACCACGTGCCCCAGTTCTCTCGCTTGGTGTACCGTGCTCAGGTGCCAGAGAACAGCGACAATGGCTCTTTGGTGGTGGTGGTGACTGCCACGGACCTGGATGAGGGCACCAACAAGCAGATAGCTTACTCTTTAGCTGAAAATCCAGAAACAGTTCTACGGACATTTCTTGTTGACCCACAAACTGGAGAGGTTCGACTCCGTGGGCCCCTAGATTTTGAAACGATAGAAACATACGACATTGACATTCAAGCTACAGATGGAGGGGGTCTTTCTGCCCACAGCAAAGTCTTGGTGGAAGTGGTGGATGTAAACGACAATCCTCCAGAAGTGACAATCTCCTCGGTGTCCAGCCCTCTTCCTGAGGACTCTCCACTCCAGACTGTAGTGGCTCTCTTCACTATCCGAGACCGGGATGTGCGAGTTGGAGGAAAAATCACCTGTTTCCTCAAAGAAGATTTGCCTTTTGTAGTCAAACACACATTCCGGAATTCTTACTCGCTGGTCACTGACAGAAGCTTGGATAGGGAGGATGTCTCCAACTATAATATCACCCTCGTTGCCATGGATACTGGACCACCCAGTCTCTCCACAGAGACTGTGATCGAAGTGGTAATATCTGATATAAATGACAATTCTCCAGTCTTTCAGGAAGATTCCTATGTCTTGACTGTTCGTGAAAACAACAGTCCTGCAGTTTTTATTGGCAAAGTCCACGCCGAGGATCTAGATTTGGGCGAAAATGCCCAAATAACATACTCTCTGTTGCCTCCAAAGAGTGGCGATCTGTCAGTCTTTGCTTACATCTCCATAAACTCAGATAATGGAAAGCTCTATGCACTAAGAACCATGGATTATGAGGCCATTCAAGACTTTCAATTTGTAGTAAAGGCAACTGATGGTGGCTTTCTGTCATTGAGTAGCCAAGTTACTGTCAGAGTGGTTGTCCTGGATGACAACGACAATCGTCCAATGATCTTGTATCCACTGCAGAATGGCACTTTGCCCTGCAATGACCTGGTGCCAAGGTCTGCAGAGGCAGGATACCTGGTGACCAAAGTAGTGGCTGTTGATGGTGACTCGGGGCAGAATTCTTGGCTTTCATACCATCTTCTTAAAGCCACGGACCTTGGGTTATTTTCTGTCCAAAGACAAAATGGGGAAATCCGTACGCTGAGGCAGATATCTGAGAGAGACCCTATGATGCAGAAACTCGTCATTCTTGTTCAGGATCATGGCCAGCCAGCTCTCTCCACTACAGCCTCACTTAACATCCTGCTGGTAGATGGCTTTTCAGAGCCTTACTTGCAGTTCCAGGATCCATCCAAGCATTCTAGAAAGGTAAATCCAACCACAAAATATTTGGTCATTTCTCTGGCTGTGCTTTCTTTTCTTTTTCTTTTGTCTGTCACTGGGATCTTTATTATACACCTCTACCAGAAGATTAAGCACAAAGACAAACTCACTATTCAAGAGCACTTCTATGATGACTGTAATTTCCCTAACAACTTGGTGCAAGGAAGAGGCAATGGTTCCTTACCCCAGCCTTGTCCATATGATATGTGCACAGCTACTGGAACTGGAAATAGTGAGTTCCGTTTTCTTAAGCGATTTATGCCCAATTTCCCATTCCCCCATGCCACTGGCGAGGTGAAAACAGAGGATGACTCCAGTTTGCCTCCAGGTTCTAATAGAAATTGGTCTCGGGGTTCAGAGGGTCATGCCCGGATAGGAGATGAGTATATGTAATTCTGGCTAACATCTCATGAGAAGAGAAACAGGGTGTTATAGTCCATCTTAAAAGAGTCATCCTCATGGAAACAGTAGACTGCAGTTCTGATGGAAACAGGAGTACCTAGTTTGATGAAAATAGAAAACTCAGACTGAGACTTGACTTAGTATAAAACAAGTATCCTGACCCCTAGATTATATATGCATCTGTAATTCTTTTAAAGAAATGCTACTGTGTATAAATTCTGCTTTCCCCTATCTTCTGTGCTAGGCAAGAAATGAACAAGCCATTTTTTTTTATGTTTCCCATGGCATTTCACTGGCCCTGGCCTGAGAAGTACTTAGTTCCATATAGAGAGCTGTTTATTTTACCTTTAAATTACTTCCCAGTAGAAAGTTATTCGTGTATAGGGAAGTGAACTGGCTCTCAGCTCTGATTAAGAATTGAGTTTGCCTGAGAGTGGTAGTGAATTCCTCTAATCCCAGCACTCAGGAGGTAGAGTCAGGTGGATCTCTGTAAGGTCCAGGCTAGCCAGAAATACGCAGTGAGACCCTGTCTCCAAAAAAAAAAAAAAAAAAAATAGCAGGCAGAGATATAGTTTATTATTCAGAAATTTTTATATTTTGTACCTTATAAATGAAAATCATCTCTGAATCAACTTGCATGTCAGCATTTATAATCATGAAAATGCTCAGTGAAAGTGATGATTCTTACTCATGGTGACAGATGGAGATTCAAATAAGAAAAGAAGTTAATTTGTTTTTAAATGTAAAAGCAGATATAAAGCTAGAGTTCAGTAAAGAAATATTTTCCAGAATTGTTAGATATAGCTTCTTAAGACTTATTTAGGGGGGTCTTAGGTAGGTCTCAACTCTCTCTCATATATAGATATCCTTGCTTTATCAAACAGTAATTAGTGAATATAGTGAATTAAGGGTACGATAGGATATAAATAGAATATTTTTGCTATAGTTAATTAGCTATAGAATACTTAATTTAAATCATATTGTGCTAAATACTGTAGAAGTTTTATACTTTTAAACAATTTTGTAATTTGTAGAACAACTATAAAATAAGGCATCAAATAAAGAAATTCATTTATACCAGTTAAATTGCCTTAAGAGGAGCACTTTCAAGTAATACTTGATTTGGTGGTAAGCCCCTCTTCTCTGGGTGTCCCAAGCTATCACTATAGCATTGTAAATGGAAGAAATGGTCTATTTCAAATAAATCATGCATAAAAATGAATTGGGGTGGGGAAACAAATTAGGTTATTTTAAAAATAATTTTTAACCCTCACAAGATTTTCTAGGTGCTCTTATTTTTAAAGTTAAAAAAACCTGACTCTGAAACATTATTGTAGTTTGTGGAAGCCAATAAAACTACTAACTATACCTTTGAAGTCAGTTTGCTTTAATGAGGCTGTAACTATGTGTCCTTTCCTTTTAAAAAATGTGTCTCAATTTAGACTCACTGAAGTCTTCCTGATTCCTTTTATATAAGAGGCACAACATTTGTTTTTGTTTGTTTTTGAGACATAATTTCTCTGTATAGCCATGGCTGTCCTGGAATTTGCTCTGTAGACCAGGTTGGCCTCTAAATCAGAGATCCACCTGCCTCAGTCTTAGTGCTGGAATTATAGGTGTGTGCCACCATGCCTGGATGAGGCACCATATTTGTATTTGGAATTGTAAGAGTAGAGGAGTAGTTCTCAAAAAATACTTCTTAATATACCATATCCTATTTACTGATAGATTCTTTTCTGACTGAAACCTTGTGATACGATCTTGATGCTATTTGGCGGCCAGGAATATACCAAACCTTAATGGTACTTTTAAAATGCTTTGAGTTGAGCTGTTATAACTTATGAGGTCTTTCAATACATTACTTACTATTTTGAGAATAGATGAAGTAGATATAAATAATGAATTCTTTTATTAATACTAATTATTTTCCATGAGTTGAGTTATAATACTGTTTATTTGAAGCACCTATATTTCTTGCACAAATAAGAAGATTCCTCAGTATATTTCACAGTGTTCTCACTTGCCTACACACATGAACAGACACAACGGAGAGGAGGCTAAGATTGGTCAACTTTGTTCTGCATTAAATGAAATAAAACCTATCACTTTATATCATGATTACTTCACAAGGGCAAAGATATTTTCATATAAAATGGTGAGTCAAGGTCATGAAAGAAACTACTTTTCAAGTTAAAATACGGTTTAATGGAGAATTTGTAAATGATTTTCTTTTGATATTACTTTATATATTTCATAAAGTAAAAGAATTGTTAGTTGGAATCATAAGAAGTCTGGAATTGTCTGTGAGACTGTGTGACTTGTCAACCTCAGACTATCTCCCTTTTTAAGATTAATGACCATTCATTGAACAAAGTAATGGGACTTTGTTTTTTTCTCAGCATGCATATAATATATTGGGTCATCCTCAGCACTCCCTGCTACCCTTATCCACCCTCCCTTCCCCCTTTTCCTTCCACGTTCATCTTTATTTTCAGGCCTTTCCCCACCAATTTCCACATAGAAGAGAAATCACGTGATCACTCATCTTTGTGATACTAGTTTTTCTATTTAATAAGATGATCTCCAGTTCCATCTACTTTCCTACAAATGAAATAATTTTGTTCTTCCTGATGGCTCAATAAAGCCTCCTTGTAGATTGATGACAAATTTTCTTTATCTACTCATCCTCTGATAGGTTCTTAGGGTAATGCTATACCTTGGTTATTGTAAATAGTGTAACAGTAAATGAGTTTGTACATGCTGATTTCCTTAGTTTTTGCCTTAGGCCAGTGAAAATATTGTTACTGACCGCTGGTTTATGACCTGCTTGATTAAATGATTATTTATGCTATTTTTAAATTTGGATTCAAGTTCTCATGAGAATGCCAGCTGGACCTGGTAAATTAAAAACTAAGAACATTTTTTTATTATCTCTGGCTGCAAACTATCTATATTTGAGCAGAACTTTGTACATCAGTTGAGATTAAGTCTAAGGCTCCATCAGAAAGTAAGATAAAGAATGTAAATAATTAAGACAACATATTAATTTCAGAAACACTCACATGCATTTGTAAACATAACTCAAAAACGTTAAAGGGTGTCATGTGCAAAAAGGCCATGGTACATACCTTAGAAATTAAAACTATCTAGCTGATTTAGGCAAACTGCTTCCGTTACCTCTTTAATTTGGCATCTATAAATGTACATTTATAATGGAAGCTTTAAGTCGCAGATGAAAATCTAATACAGGATCCCAAGCTGCATTTAGTAGCCTTTGTATTCCTTAGCCTTTGTATTCCTTAGCCTTTCCCGGTGTCTCATGGCTTTGACATTTTGAAGGGTTCTAATTAGGAAGAAACCTCTGCATTTGAGATTGTTTTTATTTTTCATGATTAGATTGAGGTTATGCATCAGTTGAGAATAAACCACAGAAATGATGCTGCACACTCTCCAGGGCATGGTGGTATCAGCAAGCACATGATGTAGAGGTCATAGCACTACTGTAAGGACGCAAAATATAAAATTTACTACATTTGTCACTAAGCAGTGTATACAGTTCAGTGGTGTCAAGGTGATGTTTACCTTTGTTGTGTTAGCCAAGTGTCTCCATTTAAAGCATTTTTTTCATTTGTAACAAATACTTAGAGAAGGATACTTTGAAATTATACACATGTCATGCTTCAGCTTCAATTAACTTTAGTATCCCATGCTGTAAATTTATAGAAACAATTCATGGTATTCCAAATTACTTTCTATTTCCCCAATTCTTTTAGTTCTTGATAAGAAATACTTGTTATTTCTACATACTTATTTTGTCATGGATATTTACTTTAATAAATTATAGCTCAATGACATCATTATCTATTTCTTTGTTTAACAAACTGGCTTAGGTTAGTATTTAACAATGAAATTACCCACACAGAACCCATTTTGACTAAAGTTAGTATTTTACTCTTATATATTAGATTTTTTAAATTAAGCATTATTTCTTTTATCTTGTAAAAGTTTATTTGTGAGGAGAATTTTAACTATAAAGGAAATACATTGACATCATTTAAAGTTTCAATTATATATAAAATAGATATTAAGTATAAAACTTAAAATTTATTATGTATATGTATCTATATATTTATAAGCTATATAATAGAGGCATAATTTAAAATAGATTTATATGCTGAAATGAAATATACATATATAAATGGATTTGGTTCGTTTAGTTTTGTGCACTGCTCTTAAAATTAAATGAATAATAAAAAAATGACTTCCTCATGTCTATGTGTTTTGTTTTTGTTTTTCTTTAAGTATGAAATTTGTCTCCTTTCTAGACACAGAATCAACTACATATAACTCCCCATATAAATATCTTCTGTAAAATTTAATATCTTCAAAGCATGTGACTAATTTGCATATTCTTCAATCAAAAGTTTAACTTAATTTCCCAGTCTGTGTATTGCTTTCTGAAAACACTATGTTATTATTAGTCGTGTTGAAACATTAAAATATGTTAAACAGTGACAAAACAAAACATTCCTCTATCAAGATAATGAGATAAATATATGCTTAGAAAACAGAAATGTGATCTTCCTTCTGGTCCACAACTCAACCTGAGGCAGAGCTGGTATGCCATCCCTTTTCCACACAAGAGACACTCCCAGAAAGTCTGTCACAATTAGGCTCATAGGTGAGACAGCCCCTGCTCCAATACCTGCCCTAACTGTGACCCCCACCCCTATCTGCCCCACCCTGCCAGAGACACATCTTCCAGCCCACAACTGCAGCCAGAAGTAGATCAGGTGATTCAGTTCACCCAACTCTATGCCCACACACCCCCATGCCCACACCCCCCTATGTCCAAACCCAGAGACAGCTTGAATCCCATGATGACCATCATAACTATGCTCACAGAGAAAGCCTGACTCAGGGAGGTTCATCATAACCAGGCTCACAGGAGGGACAGGATCCAGTCAGAGACAGTGAGACCAGTTAACACCTGACATAAACAGATGGCAAGAAGCAAGTGCAAGAATATAAGCAACAGAAACCAACACCACTTGGCACCATGAGAACCCAGTTCTTCCACCACAGAAAACTCTGGATACCTGAACACACCTGAAAAGCAATATTCTGACATAAAAGCTCATCTCCTGAAGATGATAGAGAACCTCAAGGAAGACGTAAATAACTCCCTTAAAGAAGGACTTGAACAAAACCATCCAGGATCTAAAAAGGGAAATAGAAACAATAAAGAAATCACAAAGGGAGACAACCCTGGAGATAGAAACCCTAGGAAAGAGATCAGGAGTCATAGATACAAGTATCACCAACAGAATACAAGAGATAGAAGAGAGAATCTCAGGTGTAAAAGATACCATAGAAAACATTGACACAAAAGTCAAAGAAAACGCAAAATTCAAAAACCTCCTAACTCCAAAATCCAGGAAATCCAGGACACAATGAGAAGACCAAACCTAAGAATAATAGGTATAGAACAGAGTAAAGATTCCCAATGCAAAGGGCCAGGAAATATCTTCAACAAAACCATAGAAGAAAACTTCACTAACCTAAAAAAAGAGATGGCCATAAACATACAAGAAGCCTACAGAACACCAAATAGATAGGACCATAAAAAGAAATTCCACCCATCATATAATAATCAAAACACAAAATAAACAGAACAAAGAAATAATATTAAAAGCAGTAAAGGAAAAAGGCCAAGTAACATATAAAGGCAGACCTATTAGAATTACATTAGACTTCTTAACAGAAACTCTAAAGGCCAGAAGATCTTGGACAGATGTCATGCAGACCCAAAGACAACAGAAATGCCAGTCCAGGTACTATAACCAGCAACATTCTCAATCACCATAGATGGAGAAACCAAGATATTCCATGGCAAAACTAAATTTAAACAATATCTTTCCATTAATCTAACCTTACAGAGGATAATAGAAAGAAAACTCCAACACAAAGAAGGAAACTACACTTAAGAAAAACTAAGAAATTAATCATCTCAAAACAAATGCAAAAGAAGAGAATCACACAAACATAATACCACAACTAACATCAAAAATAACAGGAACCAACAACCATTGGTCTTTAATATCTCTCAACATCAATAGACTCTATTCGCCAATTAAAAGACATAGGCTAACAGACTGGATCCATAAACAGGGCCCATCATTTTGTTGTAGACAAGAAACACACATCAGTGACAAAGACAGACACTACCTCAGACTAAAAGGCTGGAACAAAAGTTTCCAAGCAAATGCTCTCAAGAAACAAACTGAAGTAGCCATTCTAATATCCAATAAACTAGACTTTCAACCATAAGTTATCAAAAAAGATGGAGAAGGACACTACATACTCATCAAAGGAAAAATCCACCAAGATGATCTCTCTCTCTCTTTTTTTTAATTTTATTCTTTTTTTTATTTTTTATTTTTGATACTTTATTTACATTTCCAATGTTTCCCCTTTTCTAGGTCTCCTCTTTGGAAACCTCCTATCCCCTCCCCCTCCCCGCCTCTATGGGGGAATTCCACCTCCCACCCACCTGCCGACCCATTCCCATATTCCCACCTTGACATTCCCCTTTACTGGGGCCTCTAACACCCTCAGGCCCAATGGCCTCTCCTCTCTACTTGATGGCCAATGAGGCCATCTTCTGCCAGATATGTGGTCTGAACCATGGGTCCATAGATGTATATTCTTTGGTGGTCCAAACTCCAAGACGACCAGGGGGGAATCAGGCCCGTTGACGCTGTTGCTCCCTCCTTGGGGCTGCAAACTCCCTCAGCTCCTTCAGATATTTCTCCAACTCCTCCATCTGGGACCTCACTCTCAGTCCAGCGGTTACTGTAAAGTGAAACTTGGGCATTCTGAACTTTTGGGCTAATAGCCGCTTATCAGTGAGTACATACCATGTTTGTTCTTTTGTGACTGAGTTACCTCGCTCAGGATGATATTTTCAAGTTCCATCCATTTGCCTGCAAATTTCATTGAGTCATTGTTTTTAATAGCTGAGTAGTACTCCATTGTGTAGATGTACCACATTTTCTGTATCCATTCCTCTGATGAGGGACATCTGGGTTGTTTCCAGCTTCTGGCTATTATAAACTATGGCTGCTATGAACATAGTGGAGCATGAGTCTTTATTACATGTTGGAGCATCTTCTGGGTATTTGCCCAGGAGAGGTATAGCTGGGTCCTCAGGTAGAATTACGTCCATTTTTCTGAGGGTCTGCCAAACTGATTTCGAGAGTGGTTGTACCAGCTTGCAATTCCACCAACAATGGAGGAGTGTCCCTCTTTCTCCACATCCTCACCTGAGTGAGTGGTCACCTGAGTTTTTGATCTTAGCCATTCTGATTGGTGTGAGGTGGAATCTCAGACTTGTTTTGATTTGCATTTCCCTGATGACTAAGGATGTTGAGCATTTCTTTAGGTGCTTCTCAGCCCTGCGAATTTCCTCAGTTGAGAATTCTCTGTTTATCTCGGTTCCCCACTTTTTGATGGGGTTATTTGGTTTTTTGGAGTCTAACTTCGTGAGTTCTTTGTATATATTGGATATTAGCCCTCTATCAGACATAGGATTGG
>JAPYYD010003596.1:0-13963 GCA_028551405.1 Uromys caudimaculatus | reverse complement strand
ACATGCCATATTGCATGTGTAGAGGTCATAACAACTTGTGTGGAGATTTCTGTTCTTCCATCCCTTTACATGGGTTCCAGGGACTAAATTCATGTCACCAGGCTTAGTTCTTTTCTTCTACCATGTAAGTCCCATAGATCAAACACAGGTTGTCAGGTATGATAGCAAGCATCTTTACCCATGGAACCATCTTGCCAACTTCCAAATACTTTTTTCTCTCTCCCTCCATGCCTCCCTGCCCTTCCCTTTCTCTTTGTCTCTCTCTCTCTGTCTCTGTGTCTCTTTCGATCCCTGTTTGTGTGTCTCTCTGTCTGTGTCTGTCTGTCCCTCTCTCACACACACATATCATATCACGTATCACATTCCAACCGCAGTGTCCTTCTCCTCCTCTCAGTCCCTTCCCCTTACCCCACAACCTTTTTCTCTTCCTCCGTTTCCCTTCAGAAAAGGTCAGGTCTCCCAGAGATATCAACCAACCATGGCATATCAAGTTGCAATAAGACTAGGCAACTCCTCTCTTATTAAGGATGAGTGGGGGTGACCAGTGGGAGGAACAGGGTCTCAAAAGCAGCAAAAGAATCAGAGACAGCTCCCACTCCCATAGTTAGGGGTTCCACAGACACCCCAAGTTAAACAACCACAGCATGTATGCAGAGAACCTAGTGCAGATCAATGCAGACTCCATGGTTGCTGCTTCAGTTTCTGTGAGCCCCTGAGAGCCCTGCTTAGTTGGTTCTGTGGGTCATGTTCTCCTGGTGTCCTTGATACCTCTGGCTCCTACAATCCTTTCTCTCCTACTTCTGCAGGATTCCCCAAGCTCTGCCTAATGTTTGGCTATGAGTCTCTTCATCTGTCCCATCAGCCACTGGATGAAGCCTGTCTGATGACAATTAGGCTCCTGTTTACAAGTATCCAGATTATCATTAGGAATCATTGACTCTTGACACTTCTATCCTAAGTCTCAGGCCAGCCCTCCAGTCAGTGTCAGGTGTGGGCTCCCTCTGGTAGCATGGGTCTCAAGCTGGATCAGTCATTAGTCATTGGGTTGGCCACTCACCCAATGTCTTCACCTTTACAGCACATCTTGTAGGCAGGACAAATTGTAGGTTGGAGGTTTGGTAGGTTGAAGGTTTTAAGGCTGGGTTGGTGTCCCAATCGCTCCTCTGGAAGTCTGGACCTGGTTACAGGAGATGGCAGTTCAGGCTCTGTGTCCTCCATTGCTAGGAGTCTTAGCTCATGTCAACCATGTAGATTTCCTAAAAGTTTCCACTGTACTAGGTTTCTATCCCATATGCCCCATAATTCTACTTGTCTCTCCCAGTATTCTCTCCTCCTCACCCTCCCCCCCGAACCTAATCCCTCCTGTTCCAGCCTACGCATATCTCCCAACAATGTCTATTCTATTTCCCCTTCCCAGGGAGATTCATGAGTTCCCCCTTGAGCCCTGCTTGTTACTTAGCCTCTCTGAGTCTGTGGATTGTAGCATGGTTAATCCCTACTTTACAGCTAGTGTCCACTTATAAGTGAACACACACCATGTTTGTCTTTCTGGGTCTAGATTACCTCTCTCAGAAAAAAAAATCACTTTTTTTTCTAGTTCCATCCATTTGCCTACAAATTTCATGATTTTTTTAACAGCTGAATAATACTCCATTGTGTAAATATACCACATTTTCTTTATCCATTCTTCAGTTGAGAATTGTTTCCAGCTCCAGTGAACATAGTGGAGTAACTGCCCTTGTGGTATGATGGAGTGTTCTTTGGGTATATGCCCAAGAGTGGTATATCTGGGCCTTGAGGTAGATTGATTCCAGTTTTCTGTGAAATGGCCATATTGATTTCCACAGTAGCTGTACAAGTTTGCAATACTACCAGCAATGGAAGTGTGCTCCCTTTGTTCCAGCATGAACTGTCACCAGTGTTTATCTTAGCCATTCTAACAGATGTAAGATGGAATGACAGTCATTTTGATTTGCATTTCCCCTATGACTTAGGATGTTGAACATTTAAGTCTTTCTGAGTGATGTGAGATTCCTGTGCTGTGAATTCTGTTTAGATCTGTACCTAATTTTTAATTGAGTTATTTGGTTTGTTAATGTATAGTTCTTGAGTTCTTTATATATTTTGGAAATTAGCCCTCTGTCAGATGTGGAGTTGGTAAAATTCCCATTCTGTAGGCTGCCATTTTGTCCTATTGATGGTGTCCTTAGCCTTACTTACTGAAGCTTTTCAGTTTCGTGAGGTCCCATTTATTAATTGTTGATTTTAGTGCCTGTGCTATTGGTGATCTGTTCAGGAAGTTGTCTCCTGTGTCAATATGTTTGGGACTATTCCCCACTTTATCAGGTTCAGCATATTATGTTGAGGACTTTGATCCACTTGGACTTGAGTTTGTGCAGGGTGATAAATATGGATCTATTTGAATTCTTCTTTGCATTTTTACATCTGGGTCTTCAGTTTGATCCATTGATCAACCTGTCAGTTTTTATGCCAATACCACGTGGCTTTTATTACTACTATAGCTCTGAAGTAAAGCATGAAATAAGGGATGGTGATACCTCCAGAATTTTTTATTGTACAGGGTTGTTATAGCTATCCTAGGTTTGTTCTTCCATATGAATATTCTTTCAATGTCTGTAAAGAATTGTTGGAATTTTTATGAGGATTGCATTGAATCTGTAGATTGCTTTTCGTAAGATGACCAATATTACTATATTAATCCTACTGATCCATGAGCATGGAAGATCTTTCCATCTTCTGATATCTTCAGTTTTTTCTTCAAAGACTTGAAGTTCTTGTCATACAGGTTTTTCACTTGCTTGGTTAGAACTACACCAAGATATTTTATATTACTTGTGGCTATTGTGAAGGGTGGTGTTTCCCTGATCTTTCTCAACTGATTTGATGTTTGTATATAGGAGGGCTACTGATTGTTTTTTCAGTTAATCTTGTATCCATCCACTGTGCTGGAAGCATTTATCAGCTGTAGGAGTTCCCTGATAGAATTTTGGGGGTTGCTTATGTATACTATCATATCATGTATATTGCCTTTACTATGTTTAGGTATGTCCCTTGTATCCATTCAAGTCTTTTATCATGCAGGATGTATTGGAATTTTGTTAAAGGCTTTTTCAGCATCTAATGAGATAATCATGGGGGTTTTTTTTCCAATTTGTTTATATGGTAGATTACACTGACAGATCTTTGTATATTGAACCATCCCTCTATCTCTGGGATGAAGCCCACCAGGACATGGTAGGTGATCTTTTTTATGTGTTCTTGGATTCAGTTTGTGAGTATTTTTTTTTTTTAAGATGGGTTTCACTATGCAGCCCTGGCTGGCCTGGAATTCTCTATGTAGACTACACTGGACTTGAGTTTACAGAGATCTGCCTGCCTCTGCTGGGATTGAAGCTGTACACCACCATGCCTGGGCTTGAGTTACTTTGAATGCCAAAACTTTACTGACTTTCCATAACTGACACCAAGCAAAACGGATCAACACACTGTGTACTGTGTTGTTAGTAACTACTAGGAACCCATTTCCTACCTTTTTTTTTTTTTTTTTTTTTTTTTTTTTTTTTTTTTAGTATAGTGATCCAATCAAGGGTGTTCGGAGGGCAACACATTGAATCATAGCCTGGGCTGGGTGTTGTTTGGAAAAGTGAAATATCTTTCTCGCTCAAACCTGCAACTGTCTCAGAAAACAGAACATAATAACCATTTATAAACTTATGGTTAGGTAAACAGTATCCAAGTTATTTGCAGATGCTTGCTAGACTATTATGACGAAGCATTATTATTATAATATGTATTGGAATATACATGTGAATAAGTATTTTGCATATACATACTGGGTAAGTATATATGACTACACAAAGTACTACACAAACTGTCTTTATATCAGAGGTTCTTAACCTTCTTCCTAATGCTGTGACTCTTTAATACAGTTCCTCATGTTATGGGAACTCTCCCAACCATAAAATTATTTTTGTTGCTACTTCATAACTATAATTTTGCTGCAGTTCCAATTTGTAATGTAAGTTATCTGATATGCAGGATGCCGGATATGTGACCCCTGTGAAAGGGTTGTTTAACTCCAAAGAGGTTGCAACCCACAGGTTGAGAATTACAGCTTTATACGAAGAGAGAAAGTGTAATTTTTCTAAAATCATGCATTAGATTTTTTGGGACTATGTTTAATGAATGAATGAATGAATGAATGAAGATTATTGTAAGTTAAAATGCAAAAGTGAGGGCTAGGGATGTAACTCATTCATGGCATGCTCACCTATCCCCAACTGGATTCAATCTGCAACCCTATATAAACCGGGGATAGGGCGCACACCTCTAATCCTAGCACTTAGGACAGAAACAGGAGGATCAGTAGTTCAAGGTACTCCTTGACTTCAATCAGGCAAGTCCCAGGCTTAGGAGAGAGAGCCTGTCTGGGGAAAAAATATAGGTGTTAAGTGTCTTATTACTTTTCTATTGCTGTAAACAGACTCTATGAATAAGGCAGCTTATAACAGCATTTAATTGGGGATTTGCTTACAGTGTTGCTTACAGTTAATCCATGATGATCATGGCAGGAAGCATGGTGGGAGAAGGCAACCATCACACTGGACCAGTATCTGACAGACATCAGATCAGCAGCACACTGCAGAAACGGAGAATGGATGTGGTGTGGGCTTTTGAGAGCTCTTCCAACAAGGCCACACCGCCTAATCCCTCTCAAATTCTCATCAAGACATTCCAACACATGAGCTGATAAGGACCATTTTCATTCAAATAACCACAGTTAGGGGTGGAGAAATGGCTCAGTGGTTAATAGCACCTGCTGCTTTTGTAAAAGGGCCGTGTTCACTCAAAACACCCATATTCAAGTGACTCACAGCTACCTATAACTCCAGTTCCACAAAGTCCTAATTCCTCCTGGGGCCTCCAAGGACACTTGTGTGCACACATACACATGTTTTAAAAAATTAAATGTATTTTTTTTCAAAAACCAGAAAGATACCTACAAAGGAAAGAGACCATGGTTGACACATGTACACACACACACACACACACACACACACACACAAAGTTGAAGACAATTCTAATTACAAGTATCAAGTGAATAGCTGCTTAAGCAGGTCTGAAATTTGAAGGCATTGAGGTTGACTAATGAAGATGAATCCTTAATGACTATGACCCAACACCTCATTTTGACACCCAACCTAAGCCACTCAGAAGAACTAGTGTAGAATGCACGTGTTAGAGTCCAAATTAGAGCATCTTTGCTTATCCCCTACCTTACTGTTCTTCTGAGGCAAAGGCCCTGACATCACAGATTACACGGGGCAGAAACTAAGAGGCTTGCCTTAACGCTCTATGTAGTTTGAACATGAATGTTCTCATATGCAGCTGGGACAATTAGACTAACTCTCTTCCTCTCTGTTGCAGGAAGCACGAGTCCTCCAGAAAAAGACAGTAAAACAATCCCGAAAGACGAAGGATCAGAGCAGGAACTGACATCAGGTTTGCTGGACAGGTGGAGTATGAAGATGGGTAAACGAAAAGCCACGTGCTCTATACATTTTTTATCTAAAGAATTAGACTCCCAAATTTCTTCTGTGTGTGCGCGAAGGATTGAAATTTGTTTACGACCACCCACATCCGGTTCTCAGAGCTATGGGTACCTCCAGCTCTAAGAAATCCAACACTGTCCTCTGCTGGCACAAGGCTCATACATACCCACACACAGACATGTAATTACAAGTTTAAAATGAGTCTTTGTTTTAACAGTGGATGTTTCCTGCAGAAGGAAACCCGAGGCTGATATCTAGCATGCACGTCAACATGCACACGCATACTTGACACTCATCACATACAACACACATATATATTCAAAAACAATTCTTCTACACTGGCGAGATAGAGGGTTTGGGGGGTAATTTTGGGTACCTCAGCCCTAGTTGACTGGTCTCTGTGCCTGTCATTATACAGCCATCCCCGCTGACTTAAAGTGAATAACATTGTTTCTTTCAGGAGATATATGACTATATTTACAGTATTTGGGGAGGCAGTCTTAAGTTCCATTGGTTGTATCATGAATTTTAAAATCACCTTGAAAACACTTTGGAGGGAAATGGTCAGCTAGGCTCCTGATGGGGACTGCATTAAATTGCATCTGCATTTGAGTATATAGCTGTTATTAATAAGGTTGACTCTTGAGGCTTGTCTTGCTCAGTCAAAGTAATGCTTCCTGCACTAGGACCAGAGTTTAATTCCCACAACCTATCTGAATATGCTGGGTGGGGCGGGCAAGTATGTTCTTATAATATTACCACCAAGGAGGCAGAGACAGGAGGATTCCCTGATGCTTGCTGGCCAGCCCAGTCAACCATGGTGAGATTCAGGTTTAATGAGACTCTCCAAAAACAAGATTGGAGACCAGAGAGGTAGCTCAGCGGGTAAGATCACTTAGCCACTCTTGTGGAGGATGCAGGTTCAGTTTTCAGCACTCACATGCCAGCTCATAACGGTAAGTCTAGTTCCAGGGGGTCCATCCCTCTTGTGGTCTCAGCAGACACAGCCTGCACAGGATGCAGGGACATTCATACAAGCAAAGCATTCTTGAATAAAGATACATACATCTTTAAAAATTAAGATTTTGTGTAACTGAGAAAGACATGAAAAGTCAAACAATGGTCCATATATGTGCACAGAAATCTGCCCCTGAACCTGCCCACTCGTATGTACACACAGACAGAGCCCTGACAACCAAGTGGAAGATAAGCTTCTACGGAGAAGTGACTCTAAATGCTGACACATCCTCAGGAGCCCCGACCCAATCTCTGATGCAATTTTAAGTTCTTGATCTTGCACAGGGAGCTGCAGCTATGTGACTTTATGTGGCCAACAGCTGTATCATGTCCAGAGGACAGCAGTTCACAGCTCTCCTCCCTATCCTCTGTTCCCTAAAGATGGGGGTAGTTCATACAGATGGTATCTCTGCTTTGAACAGAAAGCAAAATCATGTTGGTTGGATTTTTTTCTCCCTTTTCCTGAAGCCTTAAAATCTGAGGAAGAAGATGTAGTGACAGAGGCAGGTGAACAAGGTGACTAAAATTCCTATTTGTGATCAACCTAGAGGGAGGCTGGGTGAAAGCATCATAGGGCATTCAGATAGGAGTGTGGGGTCCTGGTTTCACTAGTGTCGCTGCCTGAACCTTCCCTGTGAGTCCTGGGGATGAACATCACAGACAGAGCCGTATGACTCGGTGCAGTTTCTGTTGGGTCACAGTTGATGAAAATTTCAAATAACCCATAAATCCAGCAAACTGACAACACAAGCCCAAGTATGACTAGTTCTGTGCTGCGTCCTGTCCCTGTCTGTCTCCATGCTTTGCTCTGTCCTTGGAAATTTCTCTGCCTTTGTTTTCTTGGAGTGGAAAAGGGTTCCTTCAAATATAGTCGAGCTGTATTCCCTAAGTGTCCTCGACTGACCAATCCAAAGCTGTCATTCCTGATGACATGAGGTTTTTCCTTTCTGGAGTCTTTGATTGTACTTTCATCAGCCACTCAACTCTCAGACTTTATTTTTGTGTTTTCCCATGCAACAATGCTTTCCTTAACATCTTCTATTGATCCATTGCTACTGTGGCTTGTGCCTAGATAAGTGTTATCTAGCACATCACAGGGGACATCCTAGCCTCCTGGTGCTTAGTAGTACTGTACATCACTTTCTAGTTGGGGTGTGCATTCATGTGTGAGACACCCACCCGTGTGAGTACAGACATGTGCATGCCACACTGAGGACAGCCTCAGCTGTTGAGTCTCATCTTCCACCTTCTTGAGCCTGTCTCTCTGTCTTTAGCCACTGTATATGCCAGACTAGCCAAATCGGTAAGCTCTCGGTTCAAGGAGAGAGACAGCCTCAATGTAATCAGGTGGTGGAGATCCATTGAGGAAGACACCAGCAGCCAACCTTCTAGTTTCTAGGCATTCTCCCCCGACTCCCATCAGCCTCTCCCTGGGGGATTCTAGGCAGGTACTCCACCACTGAGCCACACCCCTAGGAGTTAGGGCCCAAATCTAAATGTAAAGTGGACTTATATTTTGTACATGCCTTAAACAGAGAGTGTAAAGGTGGTTTCACATAAAGCTTTAAGTGCAGAGACGTTATAGTCATGAGCTGTCACGTGAGGTCAGATGTGAGACTTTTTCCTTGTGGGCATCACTGTGATACTAAATTTCATATTCAGGGTTGTCTGGGTTTCAGATGCACAAACTGTTTGAGAATCTTTGAATTATCAAACTCAAGCAGCCAGGCATGGTGGTGCATGCCTTTAATCCCAGCTCTCAGGAGGCAGAGGCAGGAGGACCTCTGAGTTAGAGGTCAGCATGATCTCTACATAGTGAGTTCTAGGATAAGCAGGGCTGTATAAATAGATTCTGACCCCCCAAAAAATATATCCAGTTGTTCTGTGGGGTCACTCTACCCCCATTCACCCCACTCTGCCTAAGGCAGATGTGCAAGGTTCCACCCCTTTGGAAATCCCAGCTTCTGTTGGTGTTATAAAATGAGTTTCTGTGTCCTTGCCTCTCTGTCTTGGCATTCTGCCAACAACTTCTTCAGTCCTCGCCTGTTCCTCAGCCTGTGATAACCTTGGTCCCTTCTATAGCTGAGACTCAATTGGTATACAAGTTATTTTTCCAAAAATACCTCCGTTCAATCGCTGCATTTTCTCCCCCACTGCCATCCCTCTCCCAGAATAACATTATACCCACTCTGCCACTGTTCATGAGAATAGATTAAAAAGGCCACCTCTTGGGCCTGCAGAGATGGCTTTGTGGAACTTGCTGAGTAAACATGAGGACCTACATTTAGATTCACAGAACCCATGTAAAAGCCTCCAACACGTTCCTGTAAACCCACCACTAGGGAAGGGGGGCCAAACAGATCTCAGTGGCTCACTGTCCAGCAAGTCTCTCTAAAATGACAAGCTTAAGGTACATGAAAATAAAGTGTTTCTGTTGATTGTATTGATGTCAATCTCTGGCCTTCAAACACATGTGCACAGGTGTGACTACTACATCCCCATACACATAAGCACCCATGTGTATACCACACACAAAATAAAGGCTATATCTGTTTAAATTACATTTATTTTCTTATTTGGGGTGAGGGCCTTTATTGTAACAGGGTTCACATAGAGGTCAGAAGACAATTTTCAGGAAACAGTTCTCCCCTTCGACTATATGTGGGTCCAGGGTATCAAACTAGAATCAGCAGTACTGGTGGCAAGTACCTCTATCCACTGAGCCATCTCACCCCAAGACATTCTCTTAGAAAGGAAATAAAGGCAGATGTTCTGAGTGTTTCTGAACGTTACTCCTGCTGTAGTTGTTCTGCACTGAAGACATGGATCTCCTGTGTCTCTTGCAGACTTGTGGACTGCCAGCTCACGGAGAACTGCTGCAAGGACCTGGCTTCTATGTTCGAAACAACCAAGCACTTGAAAAGCTTGGATTTTGGTAACAACGCCCTAGGTGACAAAGGAGTCATAACCCTGTGCAAGGGACTGAAGCAAAGTAGCAGCTCCCTGAGGAGACTTGGGTAACTTCTTGGGGCCACCTCTTTGAGGAGTGAGCTCAGTGGAGGTGGGAGGACTTGAACATGAAACCATGGTGCTGCTGTCATGTTAATGACTTCATAAAGTCAAACAGTGTTTACCTTGGTGGAGTCATGGGTCTGGGTGTCCCGGATCTGACAATGGAGAGCCTTCAGATGGATGCTCATTGAACTTCCCCTTGGTGTTAGCCATGGTGCTGGGTGCTAGGTGCTGGAAATACAGAAACTAATACCTTGGTGGTCCAACACATTGAGCAGGAAAAATGAAGAGAGAGCAACCAAGAACAGTGGTGGTTCTTAAGACTTCAGTCAGCATGTCATCCACCTGGGAGCCTGTCAGACCAGAGTCTTACCCAGGTACAGAGGCTCACACCTGTAATTCCAGCACACAAGAGGATGAAGTAAGATCACCTTGAGTCTGATACCAGTCTGGGCTACATTGTGAGATCTAACGCGTGTGCAAGCATACACTCATGCACACACACATACACAACACACATAAATAGAAATAAAACTAATTTAAATACTAGAATATGGGCCACTGAGACAGCTCAGCAGGAAAAGGCATCCAACATTCTGAATTCCATCACTAGGATACAAATAGAGAACAAACTATAGTAAGTTCTCATCTGACCCCCAACACATGCCCAACGGCCAAGCACACGCATGCATGCATATGTATACAGAACAAATAGCGTAACTTTTTAAGTATCAGAACCCTCTGATATACCATTATAGATCCCCCCCCCCTTTGAAGCAGAGTCTCTCCATGCAGCCCAAACTTATGTTTCTTCTGTTTCAGCCTCTTGAATGCAAGGATTATGGAAGTGTGCTGCCAGGCCCAGCACCATCGTCACTTGATCTTTTCGTTTAAAGTATGTTGTTTAGACCTGTGTGTGTACCTGCATTTCTAGTTGCATCACATGCATGCTTGTACCCACAGAGGCCAGAAGAAGGCATCAGATCTCCTGGAGCCAGAGTTATGGGCCACTGTAAGCCACCTTTTGTGGGTGCTGAGAGCCAAACCCAGTCCTGTGCAAGAGCAGCAAATCTTTTAACCACTGAGAGATTGCTCCTGGTGCCCCTTGTGAATGATATTCTCTGGCATGCTGCTCTTAGGATAAACTCCTAAATTCTTATTGCATACATTCATCCTACATAGTATTGGGTTTCACAGGGACACTTTCATACAAATGTATAATGTGTTTTGATCAAGTTTCTCTCTCTCTCTCTCTCTCTCTCTCTCTCTCTCTCTCTCTCTCTCACACACACACACACACACACACACACACACACACTCATACACTCATACTCACACCCCTTCTGAACCGTCCCCCCTTACATCCCTCCGCCTCCCACCCCATTAGTTTGCTTTCATTCCCCTAGAATCAGCTTCACATCTACTTTAGTGGCATATATTTATGTATATATGTGCATCACATCTACATATGACTTTATGCATCTACTTACAATCTGGGCTCCACAAACAAGAGAAAACAATGTGGTATTTGTCTTTCCAGATATGATTGACTTCGCTTCTAAGCTATCCTCCAGTTTTATCCATTTTCCTAAAACCCTAAACCTTTAAAGTTTTCAGTTTTATCTCATATGTTATGGTCTCTGACTAAGCTCTGACCACCTAGGTATGGTAATCTCTTAAGGTTGCCCCCAATGAGAGCAGTATCCATGCAACTTTGTATGTACCATGAACGTGTCCAGACTTCTGTCTCCTTCATGCAGCTCCCCACCCTTTTGAGTCTTTGATGCAGTACCACTTATTAATCAGCAAGTATTTCTGTAATTCTTGTCATATTCTACTTCAGGGTAGCTGGACTTTTTCGCAAAGACACTTTGAGGTACCCAGGGGCAATCAGAGCCAGAACCAGAACTTAGAAATGAGACGTCTCCCCAAGAGCAATTAAATCAAGCTCTGTATGGAACCCCTCTCACCTTTTTTAAGCATTGGGTTAAACTCTTACGGGCCGGCTGAGTGGAGGGTCCATCATTGATGGGTTCTTTCTTGGTCTTTCTGTAGGCTGGGGGCATGTGAGTTGACTTCCAACTGCTGTGAGGCATTGTCAGTGGCCCTCTCCTGCAACCCGTACCTGAACAGCCTAAACCTGGTGAAGAATGACTTCAGTACAACAGGGATGTTGAAGCTGTGCTCTGCGTTCCAGTGCCCTGCCTCTACCCTGTGGATAATTGGGTAAGTTCCGAATTGTTTCCTGAGACATAAAACCTGACTCTCCGACAAGTTAATTGGAGAAACAGAAGCAATTGAAAATAGTTGAGACCATGGCTTGGCAGCTACTTTATCTAGAGCAGTGGCTCTCAACCTTCCTAATGCTGTGACCCTTCAATATACTTCCTCCTGTTGTGCTGACCCCAACTGTAAAAATTACTTTTGCTACTTCATAACTGTAATTTTGCTACTATTATGATATGTGACACCCCAAGGGGAGGCTCTGGATCCATAGGTTGATAACCACTGACAGAGAAAGTTCCAGGACAGCCGAGGTTACACAGTAAGACTCTGTCTCAAACAAAACAAAACAAACAAACAACAAAAAAACAAAAACACATTGGTACATCCATGTTTTTAGCGGCAGTTTTCAAGAAACCAAGTTTGATTCATGCTCCTACATGGGTAAGACACAAAGACTTTATGTTAAGTGAAGTCCGTCACAAAAGGCAAATATTGTGTGACTCTGTTCATATAAGATTTCTAGACTCATCAAAACAGAAAGACTGGAGACTGCTAAAGGATATAACAAAAAGGTTAGGGAAGAGCCCTTTCTTAGCGTATATAAAGTCTTGGGTTCCAACCCTAGCACTGCCAAAATAATTTAAAAGGGAAAGGAAAACTTCGAGCTGACATCTGGTATCTGCAGGCTTTTCAGTTTGAGATGGTGGGAGAGTTGGGAAGACCAATGGTGGCAGGGGTTACATGTGTGTGATGCCACTTTACCATCTTAACCATGTTTGGATGTGTGATTTTCACAAGTGTTGTGACTCACACCTGCAACTGTAGTCCTCGTGAGGCTTGAGACAAGAGGATGGCCACAAATCTGGGGCCATCTTTGACTACATAGTTCTAAGACAGCATAAGGCTCAGGCCCCATCTCAATCAAAAATAGACAAGTTTGTCATGCATGTTAAATATTGAATGTAGCCACTGGTGAGTCGCTGTGTTCTGATAACTAGCGCCCCCACTCATTATTAAATGGAACAGGTCAAAACGGGGCTGGAAAAATGGCTAGATACTTGAAAGTATTTGCTGCTCTTGCAGGGGAACTGAGTTCAGTTCCCAGAACACACCTGGTGGCTCACAACAGCCTACATCCCAGTTTTGGTGTTCTAGTACCCTCTCCTGGCCTGTGTGGGCACTGTAAGTGCATAGTACACATAGAGACATGCAGACACATACACATGCATTTTAAAATACTAACGTGTATTTATGTGCACATGTGGAGTCAGAACAACTTGCAAAAGTTTCCTCTTTCCATCATGTTGATTCTGGGGATAAAACTCAGGTCGTCAGGCTTGGCAACCAAGTATTTTTATCCACTGTGCTGTCTCACATGCCTAAGTATACTTATAATCCAAGAATGTAATTTGGCTGAAGCACTGAGCCAAGGTAGTGCATGCCTGTAGTCCTGGCTCTAAGGAAGCAGAGGCAGGAGATTGCTGCACATTTGAGGCAGGCATACCTAGTACGTTCTGGGCCAGGCAGCCCTGTATAACAAGACTCTGTCTCCAAAAGTAAAAACAAAGAATTTGGCTGAAGAAGATTGAACTGGCAGCCCAGGTGAGGCCACTGGTGAAATGACTCTGATAAGTAAGTTCTCCAGATAATAGCTATGATTTAGCCACAGTGCAATTTTTAGCATATGAATCTAAGTGGAAAAGGCCAGAAGTGACTTGTTGGGAATTCTGGCTGAATGAGGTTGGCAATCTTTACATAAATATGTTACAAGGTACATGACAAGTCCAAAAGGCAGAATGTTGTTTTAGAAGAGCCAACTGCAATGATGAGCCACAAGGCACAGACATCTTTGTCCAGACCCAGTGGTGAGGATGGGCTTAGCAGTTGGTACAGTCTTGGAGAAATGGTTCCTTCTGTAAAGTGCTTCCCACACAAGCCTGAGGACCTGAGCTCTGGTCCCTAGAACCCATATGAAAGCCAGATGTGGTGGTGCACACACCTGCAGTCCTAGCACTAGGGAGGCAGAGACCAGAAGATACTGGAGTTTGTTGGTTAGCCAGCCTACCTAACCTATCAGCAAGCTCTGGTTTTGGTGAGTTTGCCTCAAAGTGAAGAGAGATGGAGAAAGACACCCA